>JAQGAB010002292.1:0-12545 GCA_034696565.1 Isotomurus graminis
AGGAATCCACACATCACAAGTTCCACTCCAATTCCCACCCATTTTTCTCATTTATCCTTACTCAGCTTTCTCCACCTCCAAGTAGAAGGACACAAAGAGGACCCCAAATGAAAGGGACACTCTACACCAGCAACATCCTTTTGCTTACTAATGCATCCACCACAAACACTACATTTTACACGAATCTCCCTGTCCAAACTCCACTTGTACTTTCTCCTTCGCTCTACACACAACTCCTTAACTCACCCGAAACTCTTGTAAACTCACAAAAAGAACGGACGTGAATTATAATCAGAATCCTCCAACAAACTCCCGTAAACTGGGTTTATATTCTCTCACCCAGCACAACGTCTAAAAGTTACAATTTGGAGCATTTGGGAAATATCCACTACAACTACTTCCCACCTCCCTTTCCTATAATAACAGCCGGATACTCCAACTATCGCTACACACAGTCAGTCTTTACTTTGTGTGGAAGCAGTAAAAGCAAAGACTACTTTCTCCCTTTTGTAAGGAGGAAACTTCTACTCCCTTCCCAAAGTAAAAAGATTCTTTTGAACGCCTCCTTATCTCTCATTATTCCCTAATCGAACGAGTGTTCCTATCCATTCCCTCAAAGACTCAATCCACAAAACACAAAACTATTTAGTCCACTTAATCATCTACAGCGTTTTGCTCCAGGCAAAAAGACACACGTGGGCTCCAAACATAAAATGTTACACAACAAACGCACTTCAATTGTGGGCAATTTATAAACACGGGCAGTTTAATCCTTCAAATATGCCTGTAGATGGTTCAGTCGAATGAACGGAAGATTAGCTCAAGTTTCAAGGGGATTTCATCCAAATTACTTTCGTAAATGAGCTCTCCGCTCCTCCAACATTAAGTCTGAATCCATATTATTTCATATTCTTCTTCAATGGCTTTTATCCCTCACATTCCAAGTGTATCTCTGTCACATCCCTCCAGTGTACTTCTCTACAACAAACTCTAGTCCAAGTCGCTTACTACACTTCATCTTCAATGTCTAAAACGATTCACATTCAAGAGAGATCCTTAAAATAAATGCGAATCCAAGCGAACCATTTATTCAAGTGGTCTCTTCCGAAAGATCACAATATTCCTCTCACAATCTAATGAGAAATCCAACGTGATTTCCTCAACCAAAATCCTCTTACAATCAAAGCTAACTAACCTACGGATTTCTCCCGCAAGGGATGACCGTATTCTTATAGAACCTTTGGGAGTTTTACTACAAGTTCCTCATCTTCATTCATACAAAGTCACTTTTCCATGTTAAATAACTCATTCACACCAAAATTAGGTTTACCTCAACTCTCAACCTCCCAAATGGAGATGCAACTGGGTACCCTAAGCGAGTTCACAATATACGAATCAATACAACCAGAACATTCCCTTTGAGAGTCCGAAATCATTTATTCAGTTGTACTTGTTCCCTCGTGGCAAATGTCCGAGAGAAACTATTCCATACTTAACTCTACAGCCAATCTCCTTTGGAGTGGAAATGGTGGATGATTGTCAGATAATCAACGACTGTTGGGCAATGGAGACACAAGCAAAATCTCTGCACCTCGACCTTTAAGCCATTACCAGAAAAGGAATAATATAACAAAGCAATTTACTTATAAGGAAATGTCAAAGATGAGCTGACATCGTTTCTCTCTACAAGGCAATGTGGGTCGTGCTCAGAGCCACGCTGTCCTTCTCCCTCAAAAGAATCATCTCCATTACACTCTCCGATTCTACAAACACAATGTACGTGTCCTTCTCTAATAAATACACTTGTTAACATAAGACAACTTCAAGATCTCCTTTGAATCTCCAACAACGCAATAAGAATCATTAGCGCACAACACTCACTCCACTATACAAAAGATAAGGCCCATTTATAACAAACACATCTCACTCTTCCTAATTCCCCAACCTTATCCTCATTATTTATCCAAACCCTCCCCTGGAATATGATAACCAACCCATCCAGCTTTCACTTGTTCCTTTCCGGCGGACATCTTGGCACAAAAGCCTCTCACAACAAAAACTCCATTTTGATTTCAAGTTGACGTCTGCTAGCAACAGGCAACCGAAGGACTTTTCTTAATCGAAATTCAGGACGAAGGCGTACAAGTCTGTAAGTACGAGTCAGAACAAAGAGAGATGACACTCCAATGTCTCCTCCATCCAAATTAATCTTTCAAGACGTACAAACACAGGAAATGAGGTTCATGGAAATTGGTCCGTTGTGATCAAATAACCATGTGCATGTCTTTCCATATCGCTTTTTCTCACGCTTTCTCCGTAGTAACCAACAGTCATTTCTAGACACAATCTCCTTACATCCCTCTCATCTCATCCTTCCCCCTCTGACACACTCACACAATCTCAAACGACATTCACCAAAGTGAATTGTTGTCTTTCACATTATTTACTTTCTCCACACCCTCAGACGATGTTCCCACTCCCCTCGGAGAGATCCGTGTGCATTCCGTCACAGGGAATCAACCACACGCACAAACTCAGCTATACACAACGGTTGCATTCTTTACATTTCTCTTCCTTGCATTCTGAATAAATGCAATTTCACCAGACTTTCCTTCCACCACCACTTCCTGTTCGTCTCTATCACAGAAACATGAATTATTTCATATATTTCTCCGAGTATCAGTCACACACAACTCCACATCCCACACAAGACCCTTTGTGGACTAATCTCAACCTAATCCTTCAAAGTAAAACCGAGTCTCTGGAAGAAACGGGTTTTTATAGAAACCATCGGACTCTCCGACGGAATGTAAATGTAATTCTGGAAAATATTGATTTACTCGGTCCACCTCCAGAGGAGGAAGAAGCAAAGTGGGGAAAAGAGTCCCACTGCACCCTCAGACATCAGAGAAGGTTATCCAATGCCCTGTTGTTCCATCCAGACTCGATAAGAAACACTCTGTCGTCTCTCTCTCATCAAACGCTCGAATTGATTTCAAATAAATTGACTACACACTTACAACCTTCCAATACACTTTCCTCCTTTAATCCTCTCATGCGAATCAAACATGATTCAAGTGAGATTCCCATTAAATCCTAAACGATACCAGTGACAACTGCAAGTAAGCTGAACGGGTAAGCACCCACACTCTCACATGGTCTCTTCACCTTTCACCAATGCTACTCGTGTCCTCAGCATCTCAAAACCTCCCGTCAAAACAAGAAACATCAATTCCCCACTGACATGTCCCAATTCAAACCCAAATGAGTCAGAGGAAGAGAAAGAATGCCAAGGAAACTTTCTGGGATCTTCGATGATGCAAATCTTTAACATTTCTTCTATCTGCCCACTGAGAATCCACCCACACAGACCCAGTCATCTCCACAATCTCCAGCTTATTTCCACTAAAAGTCACCACACACAACTTCCCAAGTAATAATGTACAAAACTGTATTGCTCAACCATTCAGAAAACCCATCCACTACACACTCTTCCAAAACTCACCTTCACTTAATCTCGTAACCTCCCACAACCTCAACAAAACTCACGAGAGAAACTTCCCCTTTGTGACGGGCATTTCTTCCTTCCTTCTTCCCAAATTCATTCACCAACTCTGATGGAGGCAATTAAATCTGTAATAATCATATTTACTCTCTTTTATTCCCCTAAATCTCCACTACGACTTCTGGAATGTCTCACGTTTCCTTCAAACTCTGGAAATCGCTCCCTTCTTCCATTTGACATTCAAAGTTCCTGAGATTTGTAAGTGGCCCCCTCAACCGCAATAATAACCCTCGGAAACAAAGCGTCCAAAATTGCTTCACATTTTTATTGCAAGGAGATATCATTCTAAATGGGATGAGAGATGGAGTCTGGAGTGTAATGTCAACATTTCTCTAATTACTCGTAACTTAAGACATCCTCAAATCCATTAACCACACATTCAGACGCTTTTCTTTCCTTAATGCACCAACACCACTCAGCCAAACTTTCAATGATGATGATTCTTAACGATTAATATATTCATTACACGAGATTGTTTCCTCTGTCTCATCCACTTTAATTTCTCACACTCCCTTCATTCCAATAACATGCATCACTCATCCCTACACAAGTCTCAACACAATCTCCAGACGTTCACTTCCTTTCAAACTTCCAAACTTAAATCCAACTAACCCCACACATAATCATTAAGCTGAGGATCATTAAACCCTAAGAAATAATTGAGTAAAACTAGTTGCTCACCTACAGAGACTCTATTTCCGCCCTGGGAAATTCACTCCTTCCTCCTAAAAACACTTAAAACCACACAGAACCAATAAACCTTGATTCTCTTTTAGTACAACTCCAGGAATTGATTGTCCCGAGGAACTGGAGGAGTCTCAAAGTTTAATTGAATTAACAATAAGCACGCTTGGAAGTTGAACACACACTGTTGTCACACGAGATGAGGTTCATCTATAAACTACCTCGGCCAACCTGTGACATGCAGAATGTCTACTGTGCAAAACTATAAGGAGAGATGGATAAAGATCTACACTGACATTTATATTCACAGATAAGAACCAATTAAGGATTGTTCAGACTCTAAACTGCTTTCTATTCGTTGTCTCTCACTCCTTAAATGTATCGATGGCTTGCCTTCTTCATCTCACGCTCATTTCTTCAGTCCAATAATGAAGAACAGTAAGACGCAGAGGAACAGTTAAGCAGAAAAGCTCCAAATGATTACATCATCGACATCACAACAACTTCTCCTCATTCCTTATGACGAGTCTGCAAAGTCTATGCACATAAATGGGAATCTCTCACTCACTCACTCATCTCGCCTTACCAGAATGATGCTTAACCGATATGGAAGTAATTCCTCTATTGACAATGAATAATGCCATTCATTATTATTGTGACAGAGACGAGAGTTCTCATTCAGGCTGATCGTTGCCTACTCATTCCTCCAATCTACAATATTACACTCAGACTCCCATTGTTCTATCGCTAATAAAGATAAGTCTCTCTCAAAGGAAGGACAGTCTCCGTAATAATATTGACTCAGCAGAATCTCAGACAACACCAATTACCACTCATTACTATTTCCCAACAAGAAGTAATTAAAAACATCAGCACATTCAAGTGAATCATCATGATCATCATTCCTAGGCAACCTCACTACCGAATCTGTATAAATGTACTCCACTCTCACCATTGATTTACATCTCAACGTCTCCTTCACGAGTCACTCAACAAGAGTATGTGATACCCATGAGTAAAATGTAATGGGATAGCACAAGACTGGAAGAACAAAGATTTGAAAGTCATATTCAGTGAAACTCTCCTACACTAAGGAACATCTTTTCAGACTCATCCGCCAAGTGGAAAGTCAGGCATTGTCAGCCCAAGAAAGGAATCAGGTCGGACGGAGAAAGTTGTTCCATTCACCAAATGGATCTTCATCTCTCCAATGAGGCTCTCCTATGAGACACACTTGCTTCTTTCACCCAAACTCCTCCATCCCATCAACCAACACATGCAGATTTACACAAACTACATCACTTTTTTATTACCAAAAGAAGTTATGAAACTCCCCAACTTCATCACGTCCTTCGTTTATGCTTCTTCAAAGAATCAAAAGTATCCACATATCCAAATGTCTCTCCAACAATAACTTCCTCACACTTCTTTACTGAGACTTAAACTAACAAACAAAACCGACTCTTTGTATTCCGATTCATGCGCACGCCTCCCAAATAAACACATCTCTCCATCCGCCATAAACATCTTAAAACAAAATGCGGAGGTAAAAGAATAAGAAGCAAAGTTCAAAGGTATCGGAGGAGACATCGTGAAGAAGGCTTAAAAGAAGACTTTCATACACTCGCCTTACTTGACATTCCCAATTGGAAATATTGGAATTATACACCCGGTTCCTCACTCATCTCTCCAGTCACCACCACCACCAATACACTCAAACCTTATCAACCTACAAGACACACCAACTTTCTCCCTGTACATCTTTATGTCTCGTAAATCTCACTCACATAGCATATACAGGTTACCTCAACTCGTCTAAAACAACCACCCTGTATCGATTTCTACAAATTCCTCTCTAGAGATGAACAACGACACTATTTATACTCTCCATCAATCCCTACCCAAGTAATCAAGTAATCAATACCTGAGACACTCTCCTACATCCTTTCTACCTTCTCCCTTACTTCCCAACCTTTATTCTCTCGCACAGTCATTTCCCCTTCAAAGATTAAAAATAAATTGCCCCGGAAGCCAAACACCAATTCTGTAAAGCAAACAAAAAGTTACCTCCAAGTCCAACAAACTCTCCCGAGATCTCCAACCACGTGTGAACACACTCTCCCTTACATTCCATACCAACACATGAATCACTTGTAATTCACCCAATTCCACACACAACATCTGTAACAATCACTAAACAAAATCTGTACACAAACCGCTGGACAGCAGATCACTTTCAATCCCCATCCACCAACTAATGAACACCTCTTAAATCCAAATTCTTAAACACAAATTTGAAAATGGGAACACATGGGTGAGATTCGGTGATCTGAACTCATTTGCTTCTACTCGACTCTACCCGAACAAACGACTGCTAAGAATAGAAATCTCGAGGAACGACGTAATCTTTCAGTGAAAGGTGAAGGAAGAGATGTGGAGATCTGCAGTCACTCTTCCATCCGCCTATTCCATACATAAGTAGGTGAGTATTAATCCTCTCCTATTAGTCCCGCATTACACACCACCTCATTACCCACACAAAACAACGGCACTATTCACCCTAGAATTCCTTCACACAGACCCTCATTACCCAACAGATTCATCCTCACTAACAGACGAAACAAGCTGACAAGTCCAAACAACGATAGCGGGTGAAAGCGAAGGATCTCATTATTAATGTGGCTTCGTACGACTTTCACCAGAGAAACTCTAAAGTTCTTTTCAAGGTTCTTTCTGCCTCCAATCGCTGCCCACACTCCTTCCACTCAATTACCAAATACATTTCTACCAGATTCCCAACTGTTTTCGATGTCTACGATGAAAGAACAGTCCAAACATATCAGCACTTCTATTGTCCACTCTAAAAAACTAAGGAAAAGTGCCTTTGCACTGTAAGAAGGAAGCCGAGTGTAGTGTAGTTCCCTTTGAACTCACAGTCATCATCATCATCACAGGATTTCACACTGTCAGACTCTCTAACATTTCAACTTCAAGTCTAAACTGAACGACAAAAGTACAGATCTATACTTGAGTGTTTCCACTAGAGGAAAGGTCCACTACAGAAGATAAGAACATCACATTACACTGCCGGGAAATGAGAGACATGGAAGGAAAGAACCCGAGTCTCTGGCTGGATAGATAAGTTCTCAATTGAGTTGCATGAAAAGATTTGGTGAGAGAACCAAAGAATACCTTTAGCATTTGACACTTCATACGATCAACCAACTCGTTACGCCTTCAGTTCCCAACTGTTCCACTGTCACCGAGTATTCCTTCTTTGTTTCTTTTCCAAATGGAACTTCACTCGTTATAAATCTCGTCTCCTTATGACAAACGACTCCCTCAAGACAGAACCAAAAGTAACTCTGACAGTCTTCTCAACAACTTCTAATGTTTCACCGTTTCTCCCACCGAGCAACTTGATACTCCTCCGGAACATTCACGTTCACTCACACAAACTTTACAGTTTTTTCTCCACTTTCTCCAGCAGCCAAACACACACACAGTCCTTAGAAAGGTAAGGAAGTCTAGTTGACCACAAAGAAGTTCATGGCCACCACCACCACCCAACTCACAAGGCTGCAGAACTACGGAAAGTGAGTGTCGTCCATCTCAGTGCCGAAAACAGACTGGAAACTCCCGGATGGAGGTCCTCATTCTAATTCTTTCCATCTCTCCGAGAAAGAAGAACTCCAGCCACGCAGTCTCCACACTCAATGAGCATCCCTTCGTCCTGGATAACTCATCTCCCTACTTTACCACTGAATCTCTCCCTCATCTCCCCTACCTACTTTCTCCTCCAAACAATCCAAACTGCTCCAGTCAACTCAAACCAAACGGACATTCCCTACTTTCACTCTAACTGCTCCACTGGGTGGAACAATATCTCCAGGAATTCGCACAATTACTCCTTCATCCACCATTCTTCACTCACCTTTACGCATCTCCTCCACACTTCATCATCCCTAATTTGTCATTCCTCCCAAAGCTACATAGCCCACCAATTATCAAATGTCCACTCATCCTCCAAACGCTTCCTTCCCGGAAAAACCTCAAGCCCCAATTCCCATGAATTCCTTAACTCTCTAAGAAACCTTCACAATGAAACGATCAGAGTTCTAGTGAGAAAGTTAGTAGCCTCAGTACTTTCACTACTTTCTCTTCCTTCCTCCACAATTCCCATTCTACAGGAACACTGAAGGAAATGCTGGAAACAAATTCACAATTGTTCCTATACACTCGCTCTCCCTCTGTCAGTCCGTTAAACACGAACTATGGAAAAAGAATCAAAGAAGGAAAGAGTTAAGAAGAAGTAAAAGTATGCGAGTGTTTCACTCGACAGATCCGTTCACGTGGAGCCCAAACCTACTTTCAGAGGCTCTGGACCAAGAAACCTTCGGAGCCTCACACACGAATTCTTCGGGTTTTTACCCACCAACCCATCCACACTGTTTCATCATGTACGTCCCTAATAATACTTTCATTGTAATGGGAACTCCTCCAGACTTTTACACATAGTCTTCCTCCGGACACAAGCAACTAATGTACACATCGTTTCCCTTCATGTAAATCCCTCGTCAGACTTGATCCTTCTTGAGTTAATAAGATGCAAAGCAGGTCACAGAGATAACAGCAGATGATTCATCAGTCATCACTTGAATGCCTTCATAAGGGACCAGATGATGCATTATTCCTTTCTTCATTTACAAGACCCAATTATCTCACTTTCCCTTCACGGAACCAGGTGAGGAAGTAGATAAATCGGATAAGCAGGCGTTGAGTGCAGAACCAACTCACCTGGAGGCATTCAGCTTTCTCTGATCCTCTCCAAAGATGAGTCCATAAATCCTTTTAAATGCCGTGTGAAATAAATAAAGGAAGATGAAGGTACGGAAGGAAGCCGCATAGAAACATCACAATTTATTATACTTCCTCTCAAGTGTAGCGGTACATGTAGGCAGGTCACCTCACGTCAATCATTTTAACTGAGATACAATAAAGAGATACAATTGAGAGAGAGGTGACAGATCAACACTTGATTCAGAAGTGACTTCCCCTAAAAGACAACTTACACATTTACTTTTGAACACACGCATCCTCAACTCTCCTTTAAACTATCTCTCTATCCTAATTGTAGCATCCAACCTGATTATCCAATCAACTCTCACTCTCTTATGTGCAAAGCCTCACGAGCCCAAAGTTACAACAGACTCACTCATCGCCATACTTTTTATTCAGTGAGGCCAACAAGAAGGGACTTTTTAACCAAACACGCATTATTATTACCAATTGCGTAATCAGGCAACTTAGTGATGATACAATTCCCCACAACTATTGCTTCATTAATTCACATCTCTGCCACCATCTCAATCGGCAATCTTAAACGGATTCTCAAATATAACGAAGGCTCTACACACGACTGAAGGGCATCAAATGGTCGCAAAGCAACACAACCTCTTCTGCTGAACCAACCCGTCCTACTCTTATTTTTACCACAATCGTTGCTCATACAAATAAATGGTTAATAAAGTGTAAAGGTACTCGTTAAACCTCTCTACATATGACAGGATACGAAACCACACTCACTCTGACTTGAGACAAATCAATAATTACAATTTCGTCAAACTCTAAACTCATTAACTATTCACATTAAATACAGAGCACAGCAGACAGACTGTAGCTCTCCTATTACTTCTGTACGCTTACAAAATAAAAGAATATCCCCTTCACAATACACAAACACATTTCCGTTTAAGTTTAAACTCAATTCTTTCAGGAAATTGACTCAGATACGCCAAGAAGCAAAGAATACTTCCAACAATTACTACAGTTGGTACAAATGGGCACCGGATTCGTGGGAAGCATTGTTAACTCGCAATGACACACAACCTTTCGCAAATCTCTCTTCATTCACTCATCAGCTGCTATCACCTCCATATTACAGTCTACAAGATTTCCAACCACAAATTGTATCAAATTTAATCAAATCCAAGTCATACAGGTCTTTTAAAAGAGTATAAAGCATTGGTAGGTCCGAATAATCAAACGTCGTCTCACAATCTCTCTGCGTCTTACAATTCATGTCTAATTATAATTAACAACTCACTATAGCCAATTTAACGAGTATATTAATACTATCAAAATACTCGGCTTTAGAAAAGTTTGTAGACTCCGGTTATTTGTCACATTCTTCGAGTACTGATGAGAGTTGACTGAAAGCCCAAACCGTCCGAACGGTCACACAACTCATGCAAACACACATCCAACAACAATTCATCAGAAAGAAACAAAATGTTAGCCAGAATTTATGCCAACACTTTTAACTGTGCGAAAGGTAACTTAATTTGATGGCGGATTTGTTCACTTTTGAATGTCGTCTTGTCACTCGGGAGATTTTGTTACTCTTGCGTCGCCGTGAAGACTGAGATGCTCGGGTAAAAGGCCATCATGACGGCGATGAAGAGAATGATGAAAGGAAGGGAACAGCAATAAAATGCCTACAAATATCACCACACCGTCATTTACATTCTGATCGTTTCTCTGGTCTCCAATGCGGGTTTCAATTTTAAATCGGTCACTTCTGTCCACCCAAAGGCTACAGCTTCCCACAAACTCAATAATAATAAATATATACGACTACATCAAGAATATACTTCATTATAGCTTTTCACGGAAATTAGCACTTGTATTGTTTATACTAATTAATTAGTTTTCAAGTGTGTATAACAACTCTGGCACCAAGATACGTAGGCTTCATTTAAATGTAACAATCACTAATTCACTCTTCAAGAAGAAGGATGAAATGCAATAAGGATCGCCAGAACAAGGATTGCTATTGGGATTATCAGAAACCGAAGTTGGACCTGCAAACAAAAATAATACAAACTTAAAACAAAACAAACAGAATAAATCTTTCCTTACAGATTAAACCCGTTAAACAAATGTTAACAACTTACAACCAAATGAAAAGGTTAAAATTGGGTGCATAAATAAAATACTAAACCACACCTACTTTAGTCTCATTTACACGAAACCTTTAAAACGACAGCGAAACACGAAGAGTTCAACACAACCGACGTTCCCGTCACACATTTCACCCAAACTTACCAATTTCGATTGATCAGCTAATGCATCGTGATCCGTTTGGAGTTCAGTGATTCGTCTGTTTAAATTGAAGCATTCTACAGAACTCTCTTTGTAGCGGTCTTTGAATATGGCCAATTCTTCTTCGGTTTGCAGCAACTGTGGAGACAGATTTAATTTTAGTCCAAGTATACCAACACCATTAATAAGATTGTAAATCCCTTCGTACCTTCTCTTTCAAAAACCCAAAATCGTTGCTACCATCAGCACTCAAATCAAAGGTAGACTCAACGGAGGAAATTGACTTTTCACCAAGAGACACTTTCTGAGCAGACAGAATGTCCTTGACAGTTTGGCAAGCCACCTCTAAAACCTTCGGCTCCGCATCCACCACGAGATCATTCAGCTTGGACGAAATTTGGCTCAGATTTTGTTCTCTTGTACCAAGCAAACCCTTCAAGGCACTCACTTCACCTAATCACACCATTCATTAATCTCACTCCCTTACATAACATAGTAATGGTAATTACTTCTTAATGTCTCAATTAAAACTTCATTCTTCCGTATCGTTTCAACGTGACGCTCAAATTTCCCTTTCAGTTCTTCGTTACTTTTATCCGAATGAGTTATGCTTTCCTGTAGGTACGTCACTTGAGATTTCAATTCAGAATTTGTGCCTGACAATAATTCCACCTGGGCCTTGTAGTTCTACCATCAAAATAATCAATGAGTTACAGAACCATCAGATTCATCCAATTCAAAATCTTACCTCAAGCTCAACCACACAGTTGCTAAATTTCTCTTGAAAACTTTCCCCTTGTCTTTTAGCTGCCGAGCTTTCTGCTTGAAGTACTTTAATCGTTTCTCTCGATTCTTCCAACAATTCTAAGTCAACATAATATCATTACAATTCTTGAGTGTAAATGGCACATTAGCCACAAAGGTTAGTAGTGGTAATTACTGTAGCAAGAAGCTGATCACGTGATACTACTTAATGAGTTAGAAACAATAAGCAAAGCATTTCTGATGTTTCACCTTCAGAAGGATTATTCGCTAATTTACGATGAGTAGACAACAGTAAACATGCAGACACACTTGCCGCAGGAAAAATCAAAAATCAAACCTTTCAAAATCAGCAGTTTACATTCATCATAACTAATTTCCCAAGCCAAATCCATTCCCACTACATCTAAACATAATTGAGGAAACAAAT
>JAQGAB010002293.1:0-12543 GCA_034696565.1 Isotomurus graminis
AATGTGCCAAGGGGAATTTAGTTGGATTAATAAATCGTGCGTGACTGAACGTGTGTGATTTGTCTTTGCGTCGACCTGCACATCATTTAAGTGTTTAAAGGAGGGACTTAATGAGTAGCGTGGGATCTGTGGACATCGCAATTGCTTTAGGAGGTCATTGGGACTATTCTAGTGCTGACTGGAGGAAGGATTGACCTTTGACCCATTTTGGGTCGACGGGAAACGTCGATTGTTAGAGTGATGAGCTGGGAACTAAATTCTGAGACGGAGAACAAAGGCAGCTGAGTCACACACGCTTTATTAAACGACGCTCATCTACACATTTCGAATAAAAATAACGAATAATGGCCTTCAAAAGCGGCAGCAGAAACGGTCAAAGGTCACCCGTCGTCCTCCGCGAACGACAACTCCACCCGCGGATTCTCCTTCATTACGTTCGCCTTCAGCTTCTCCAAGTCGTTGACATCGCTGTGGTACTGCAGACCTAATCTCTCCAGCCGCGGATTCCGTCCAGCCAAATCCAGCGCCACCGCCTCCCGAACCTAAAACAAACGCCCCACCCACTTAAGCGTCGCCACACCCACTTGAATCTGTGGAGTCTCACTGTGAACGGGCGAGTAGACGAGACTTTGGAGGAACGCACGACGCAACGCCTTTGAGGGTCACTTCGGGACAACGGAGGACCTTCAGCGTCTATATCCTACACACACAAGTCATCATAAGATGCACCAAAGATCAGAGGTCGAGGGTAACTCACCGCGGAGGTCGGAGAGAGAAGCGTTCCTTCCCCACTCTGCGCTTGTGTCTCCAGATATTCCAGCGTCAGTCAAACGGTCTCAAGTGTTTCAAGTTGAGTCCAATTGAAGAGAAAAGCGTCGACAACCTCAAACGTTCCGTTCTTCGACTCCTGAGGAACAACAACGCGACGTTGGAAGATCTGGAACTGCATTTGGCACTGGAGGTTCATGGCCTCACTGAATCGACTCAAAGACTTCCGACTTAAGATGTGGGGAGGATTCCACAGTGGCAACAGACTTCTCGCTTCCCTCCCGAAGAATCAGGTGGAGTGCTTAAGTCTCGAGGGACTGTTTTACAAGTCGGACAGACCACGTCCATATTTATTCGGATTCTGGAGTTTCTGGAGAGACAACAGCCGAGTGGGGAAGGGACGCTTTGTTCGCCGACCTGCGCCGCAAGTCTTTTACTTCTGGAACGTCTGACCTTTGATGCAGACTGTAGCATCTTTACGATTCTACATTCTGCAGGTGGGAAGGAGTTGAAGATCGTGGATTGTGGAGTGACCCCCAACGGAGTTCCGGCGCCGTGTGCGAATGTTCCCTCAGAAGTCTCGAGTACACCAATCCACCTGGACAAGTGAGACTGGAGGGAGATAAGCGTTGTGAACGAACGAGGGGAGGAGTGCTTAAGGTGCGGTTCCATCTATTTCATAAGTTTACCTGTGGGGAACGACGAAAAGGTTTTGTGGGGCAAGCTGACGCTCCGCAGGGTCCTTCTCGTCATAGTCATAGCGTGTTTATTTCCTCAAGGGCAGCTGGAGGACCTCCGTGACCTTAAATACATTCATTATGATTGTTACGGGATGGAGGAACATTGGCTGCTTAAGTGATCAGATGAATGAGATTGTAAAGTTTAAGTGTCGAGGGGCGTGTAGGAGAGAGGAGACCCACTTAAACATTCACACTTTCACACTTACGAACATTCAGTTTAAAATATTGCGATTAAATACAGGTAGGCGGGTATTCATTTCCCTTGGACCTTCAAACATTCACCCCGTATCGCTGTTCCTTCGTCTTCAGCTTGTGGAGATGAAGATGTCCATGTAGGAAAAAAACTACTGGACAATCTCCATTCCCTCTGCTACAAAACCGCCCCCATGTTCCTCCGCGGAGGGTTCCACTCGTTCTGGAAGGCGCTGGAGGGGGAGGAGTTGATGGACTGCAAGGCGAATGGTCAGCGACTCCA
Source organism: Isotomurus graminis (assembly GCA_034696565.1). Classification (NCBI taxonomy): domain Eukaryota; kingdom Metazoa; phylum Arthropoda; class Collembola; order Entomobryomorpha; family Isotomidae; genus Isotomurus; species Isotomurus graminis. The sequence goes on from JAQGAB010002293.1 coordinate 1,984, forward strand.
GAGAATGTCTGGCATGAATGACATCTTCCAGGGCGACGCAAACTAAAAGTAGTTCCACAAGAAGAACCTGGAGAAGTCGAATCTGAGGGACACTCCTCCTGGACATCGTCAAACGTCAAGGTATTCCCACGGGAACGTTCCTCCGTGACCTCCTGCGACCTCTCCCAGTTCACCAACGACAACGTCTGCAGAACCAAGTGGTGCACGCTCCTTCCAACGAGATGCCCAGCGCAGCCCAGAAGACGGAAGTCTCACGCGACCTTCTTCCTTCAAGAGGTTCTGCTGGGTTGGCCGCTGGTGTCGCTAGCCTCCGTCTGAATCCGTTAAGCGTTTTCTTTGTCGCAATAAATGACCACTACTCAATCACTCTCATTGGTTACTTTGAATTAAGCTCCACCCCCAGCGTTATCATTTCCTTCATTAGCCACGCTGAGCCTCTAAAGGTCAGCTGCCTGCAGCGCCAATCCTACAAAGACACTTCTCAAGGGATACAAATCCGCGGGTATTCAGATAACCTCACACGTGACCTCCAGATAACCCGTTTCGCTCGATAAAGAAACACAGGAAACATTAAGGCAGAGACGGTTGGCTGTATCTCTCGACTAGCGTAGATTCACACAGCGCGCGACTTGTTGTCCGTCTACGAAATCCCGCATATTTCATCCCTTGAGAAGTCTTCAACCCCCGCGATAAGCCCCATGTCCCCTGCAGAATATTATTCAACACCGCGCGCGAGAATCCTAATCGAACCTCACATCGGCCCTTTAACCCCGCAGTGTCTCAGCATTCACAAACCTTGTCAACGAGGCATTCGACCTGATTAACGGCTTGAAGCCACACCCACTTTGGCGCCGCTCCTTCGAGAAGCGATGTTAGCGGAGAGGATGAGGAGAACGTGAAGGTCCAGCTGCCCTTGTGGAACGAACTAAAAGGACACTGAAGGCCCAAAGGGTGAATGTCTCAACTTGCCTCCACTATGTTCTTATGATTGTCGCCAGTAGAGTGAAATGAAAGCGTCTTGGATAAGCATTCCATCCTCCCCATGACCTCCCACCCCAAACAGATTCCCCCAGTGGAAACACTCGAGATTAAGTCAAGTAGACCAAATCAGATCAACCAGCACACATTCGCTTGCCTTCACTGGCTGCGGCTTGGAGTGTTAAGGAATGAGAAAGGAACTAAATTCTGCGACGGAGGAAGTGGCGGGATTCCCGGCTGAGTCAAATCTCCTCCCTCCAACAACTATTGGCTAACGTTCGAGTGAGTTGGAACTTGGAACTGTTGTCTGGCTTCTCCGTCCGTGTGTCTTTCGGCATACTGAAGAAAGTTCAGAGGTCATGGAAGGGCCGTCGAGTGCGAAGGTGGCGCGGCTGATGTTGAAGGATGACGACGACGAAATAGACGAGCAGCAGCGACGCCTGGAAGACTCTCTCCAACAAGTTCTTGCCAATCGACTCGTAAGTTTTCAAGGCACACAGTTTGCGCTGTTTGATAACGTCGCGTGTGATTTGCAGGTCTGCGAGAACATCGCGTCGTTCTTGAGTCTGTCCGACATGAAAGCAGCGTCTGAAGTGAGTCGACCGTTCCTCCAAGCGATGCGGGACACAAGACGCTTCGCTCAAACGGCCGTGTTGGCCATCACCGACAAAAACCTTGAAGACATGAAGACAATTCTAATGAAGACGGATTATGCGTGGCGCGGTGTGAATGTGGACGTGACGGCTCCTACGAACATTCTGGAAGACCTGCGACGTGTTCTCAAGTCAGCAGAGTTCGTATTCCTTGAAGGGCGGCCGTGGATGATTGAAGACTGCGCGGTGAAGGATGCGACGGCTGTGGATCTCTTGACCACCGTCCTCAGTTCATCACCCAACTTGTCGCAGCTAAAACTCGACATTCGCTTTCTCTCCTGGATTGTCGGAGGCGTTTTTTCATCCCCAGCGGTCCAACAGACGTTGAGGAACCTTAATAGCTTGGATGTGGAAAGAAATACGGAGCTCCTGTGTTACTGGGTATCTCTACGGCGCTATTTAAACTCCGAAGACGAGGACATGTTCTGGAGGAACATTGGCTTGTTGACTGGACTTCCGAACCGTCTCAAGTGTTTCACGCTGGTCAAGTTAGCTCCAATGGAAGAGGCAGACACCGACAGCCTCCACAGTTCGGTCCTGCGACTCCTGAGGAACAACAAAGCGACGCTGGAAGAGCTGAGACTCCGTTGGAGTGTCTGGCGGATCGAGGAACTCCAGACGTTAACGTTTCCAGCGTTGAAGGCTTTGACTGCATCAGTCCAAAACTTGTCCGATGAGGACACTCTAGGAGAGTTCTTGAAGAACCAAAGGTCACTGGAAGAGTTGACGCTGACGTCGTGGAGGGGTCCCGGAGGCCATGTGTACACGGGGATTAAGGAATGTTCCGATCGACTCAAGAAGCTCCACTTGACGGGTCGATGTTTCGAGGAGTTTGACTGGAGGTTCTTGGCCTTAATGAATCGACTTAAAGACTTCCGGCTGAAGATACAGGGAGGATTCCAAAACGGGAACAGTCTTCTGGCTTCCCTCCCGAAGAATCAGCTGGAGTGCTTAAGTCTCGAGGGACTCTTGGACATGTCGGACTACCCATATAGATTCTGGAGATTTGACGTAGGGGAGAACGAGTTCCAGGTCAAGACGGAGCTGCTGGAGGGATTCCGTTGCTTAAGGAAGTTAAGTTTCCTGGAAAGTCAGGACGCGGTGGACGATCAGCTGATGCAATGGCTGCTAAAGGAATTCGTGTCGCTGGAGGAGTTGCAGATAAGCGACTGTTCCAGGTTAACTGACGCTGGTATATCTGGGAAAACAACAGCCGCGTGGGGACGTTACTCATCGTTCGCTGACCTGCGCCGTAAGTCTCTCACTTCTTATGGAACCTCTTCCTCTTGTGACAATGCTGAGGAATAGTTCATAATAGTTTGATCCTGACTCGATGACCTTTAAATGTCTGTAGGTTTGAAGACGTTGAAGATCATCAAGTGTCATCGAGTGACGCCCAACGGTGTTCTGGAGTCGTGCGTGAATGTTCCTTCGCTTAAGAGTCTCGAGTACACCAATCCACGAGGAAAAGTGAGGCTGGAGATTGAGGAGTCGGTGGTGATGAAGTTGGTGGAACAAAATCCGCGGCTGGAGCGATTGAGTCTGGACTACCGAGGCGACGTCGGCGAATTGGGGAAGCTGAAGGCGAAGTTAATGAAGAAGAATCCGCGAGTGAAGTTGTCGAAGGCGGAGGAGGAGGACGACGAGTGACCTTTTCTGCTGCCGAATTGATTATTCCTTGTTTTCATTCTAAGATAAGTTTTCGTGTATTAAAGTGTGTGACTTAATGTGTCGTTTTGTTGTTCAGAAGTTGCTTAAGTCTTGGGAGAGTCATTTGGGGTCAAACGACGTTGATTAAGTCCCTCCGCAGCCTCCGCTGGCTGACCTTCACATCCATTCCCGGTCTTTGCAGAAGGAAGTTGAACTGGGATTTCCGATGTTGTGTGAGGAGAATGTGGACCACCAAACCACTCCCCGATTATGGAAGTGCTGGCAGGATGAGAAGACGAGGAGTGGTGACCTTTGACCTCGTTTGTTGAGAGTGGAGGAGGTCAGGTGGACAGCGCTGGCTAACAGAATCTCACCACGTCCGCCGTTTAAATGTGCAGCACCCTTCTCAGCATTCCTAAAACTTGCCAACTAGGCATTCGGCATTCCACCTTCCACCTGATTAGCCGCGCGTGCATTTCCAAAGCCCCGCCCACTTTAGCGTCACTCCTTCGTGAAGCGATGTGAACCTTAAATGACGATTCAGATAACTCCACACGTGACCTCCAGCTAACCCGTGTCGCTCAGTAAATAAACAAACACAGGACACATTCAACATTATTTGAGGCATTTTAAGGCAGGTACGGTTTATTATTGTATCTTCGACTAGCGTAGATTCACACAGCTCGCGACTTGTTGTCTGTGTCGAAACGTCGACGCTTACCTGTCTACGAAATGACGCATATTTCCTCCCTTGAGAACTCATCAACCCCCGCGATAAGCCCCATGCCCTCCTGCAGAATATTATTCACCACCGCCAAGTAGCCCGTCGTTGTTGCTGAAGGCGAATTGAAAGACGGGTACAATTCATTCGGAGACCCTGGAGAACTCTCCACCGCCGCCGACCCTGTGACCTTTAAGTCCTTCTGGAACATTCGATAAGCACTCTCCACCATCTTGTCCACATCCAGACTTCCACGGAACGTTAGCTCCGGATTCCTCTGCAGAATCGTGGACACCACACACAGCAGCACGATCACAATTTGGATATATTCAGGATGTTCGATGTTGTGGAGGAGTTGTTCCACTTTGAGGGCAGAGTTCAGTTCGGAGAGGGTCCTGTGGTTGAGCGTTGGGGTCTGCGGAAGCGTCCGTCCCGTGATGATAATCCCCCCGGGGTTTTTCTCAAGAAGTGCCACACTTTGGCGTAAAAGTTCTGCGGCACGCGACACAGACTCCTTTCGATTTCACGTCGCTGGAAGACGGAGAGCTTGATGTGGTCCTCGAGGGTCGACTGGTTGACGGTGAGGATCGTCTGGAGAACCCAGCCGACGCGGATCTTGAAGATTCCGTTGAACAAGTCGGGGTTCGTGACGATCAGCTTCCCGCAGTACAGCGCGAGTTCTTGTTGGAGGACCGCTTGGATCGTGTCGTACGGCTGGACCTTCGAGTACACCGCGTCACGCACTTCTGCGGGGCTGAGCGGCGTGTCTATCACGATTTCTTCGCGCCCTATGACGCCAAAGGTCAACTGGAAGGTCACAAGTGGTTATTTAGGTGGACTGGAGTTGAGGAGGTCAGAGGTTACCTGCTTTGCGTTGACTAGGATGGTTGTGATGTACGGAGAGATGCTGTCGACCAAAATAAACGCCATTCAGTTGTTTTTACATGCTGAGAATTAAGTGACGTAATCAGAGAGCCACTTAATCTGTGGAAAGCAAATGTGGGAAGAACACGGGTTTCCAGGAGATTAAGGAATTGAATGGGTAGAAAGTCTGGACAGTGTGATTCATTAAGAAGAGCGTCATATTGATTAACACTTCCGTTGATATGATTTGTTGACGTAATCTCACTGATCCGTGTTTCCTCTTGACTGGGGGAATGTTTTGGGGGGACGGGAGGTCGTGGGGGGGAATGTTGTCTCCAAGAAGCTTTGATTTTGCTTAATTTATGTAAAGAATCCAAAAAACGAGGGGAATGAGGCAAGTTGAGACGTCCTCCCTTTGGGCCTTCAGTGTCCTTCGAGTCCCTTCCAGATTGGCAGATGGACTTTTAAGTTCTCCTTCTGACCCCTTCTGATCCAAAAGGGTCAAAGGTAACTCATCCTATCACTCCGTTCATTCATCTTCGCATTCAAGTCTTCTCAAGACTTCCAAACGAAACATCCTCCTTCCATTGCAGCTGTCAGTGTCCTTCTGGTCCTTTCCACAAGGGCAGGTGGACCTTCACCTTGTCCCATCCGTTCACATCGCTTCCCGAAGGAGTGGCGCTAAAATTCTTTGGAAATACAAACGGCTAATCAGGTGGAATCCCGACTTCTTCGTTGACAAGGGAATGCTGAGAAACTGCGGGTTTAAACGGTGGAGGTGAGGTCAGTTAAGCAGGTCTCTCCAGATGACCACCTCCCCTCTGACCAAAGGAGGTCACAAGTCATCCCAAACGACTCCCAAGACTTAAGCAACTTCTTAAAACAACGCATTAAGTCACACGCTTTAATAAACGACGCTCATCTATACAGTTTAGTTTAGAAAAATTAACGAATAATCAAGCGCGGCAGCAGAAAAGGTCACTCCTCCTCCTCCGCCAACGACAACTTCACTCGCAGATTCTTCTTCTTTAACTTCGCCTGCAACGTCTCCAAGTCGTCGAAGTAGCCACGGTGGTCCAGAATTAATCGCTCCAGCCGCGGATTCTGCTCCACCAACTCCATCACCACCCACTCCACAATCTACACCAAACATTCCAGAGGTTATCTTAAAGGTTCGCAACGCTTATCTCCCTCCAGTCTTACCGGTCCTTCTGGATTGGTGAACTCGAGACTCTTAAGCGAAGGGACATTCACGCACGAATCCAGAACTCCGTTGGGGGTCACTCCATAACACCTCACGATCTGCAACGTCTTCAAACCTGTAGACATTTAAAGGTCATCGAGTCAGGATCAAAGGTCACAGGTTCCAGAAGTTAGAGACTTACGGCGCAGGTCGGCGAAAGACGCGTTCCTTCCCCACTCGGCTGTTGTTTTCCCGGATATTCCAGAGTCCGTCAACCTTCTGCAGTCGCTTAACTCCAACTCCTCCAGCGACACGAACTCCTTAAGCAGCCACTGGATCAACTGATCGTCCACCGCGTCCCGACTTCCCAGGAAGCTTAACGTCCTTAAACACCGGAATCCCTGGAGCAGCTCCGTCTTGACCGCGAACTCCGTCTGCTCCACTCCGCCCTCCACACTCCAGAATCCATAATTTTCTGTGTAGATGCCTTCGAGACTTAAACTCTCCAGCTGATTCTTCGGGAGGAAGGCGAGAAGTGTCCATCCATTTGTGACCACTTCGTCCTCCTCAGCTTCCGCGTTCTCCAGAATCTTAAACCCGAACTCCTTGAGACGATTCATGGAGCCCAAGAAACTCCACTCATCCACGTCTCCACTGAAATACGCGGTAGTCAAGTCCAGTTTCTTGAGTTCCAGACAGCGGCCTCGGATTGAAGTGACGAGGCATTCATCCATATCCGCCGAGTGCACCGCCAACTCCTCCAGTGACCTTTGGTTCTCCAAGAACTTAGCCAGCGTTTCCGCCTCCTCCTCTTCGTGGACAATCGTGATGAGGGTCTTCAACACCGGAAATGTAACAGTTCCGAGTTCATGGAGACTCCAGACTTTCCGGTCGACACTCAACTGTTCCATCGTCGTTCTGTTAGTCTGCAGGAGGCTGAGGACACAGCGGTTGACGCTGTTCTTGTCTGGATACAATTTGGGGAGGCTGAACGACTTGAGACGATTTGGAAGTCCCGTCAACAGTCGAAAGTTCATTGCGAACGGCTCCGTTTCTTCGTCTGCCTCCTCGTCGTTAATAAACAACGGAAATAATTCGGTTTTGGTATCCAAGATATTCAAGCGAGTGAGGTTCCTCAACGTTTCTTGGACCGCGGGGGACGAAAGAACGCTGCGCAGGTTGGTGAAGAGGAAGCGAATGTGGAGCTGGAAGTGGGACAACTTGAACGGTTGGATTCCTTGAAACGGCGACAACTGGGGAGCTGAGTCTCTGGAGCTGAGGACAATGGCCAACAGACTCTCAACTGCCGGATCCTTCACCGCCGGATATACAATCTCCCACGGCCTCCCGCGCCGCCCTTCAAGCGATACAAACTCTGCAGACCTTATGACAAGCGGCAGGTCTTCCACAATGTTCGTAGGATCCGTCACGGCGACTTTGACACCGCGCCATGAAAACTCGGACTTGCGCAGAGTTGACTTGATGTTCTGTGGACAACCGTCGGTGATGGCTAACACTGTCACCTGGGCGAAGCGTCTTGTCCCGCGAATCGCTTGGAGGAACGGTCGGCTAACTTCTGACGCTACTTTCATGTCGGAAAGGCTCAAGTACGAAGCGATGTTCTTGCAAACCTGCAAACCATACGCGACGTCAACCACACGACAAACTTTCTCCAGCAAAAAGAACTTACGAGTTGATTGGTCAGAATATCGATGATGGTTGATTGGAGATTCGTTTCCAGCCCTCCCTGGTCCTCCGACATCCTCACACGCTGCAGCTCCTCCCTTTTGTCATCCTTCGCCATCCCACACTCCACTTTTGACCTTCCCTGACCTTCCATGACCGGGAGCTTTAAATTCTCTCCAGAAAACAAATGACACACGGACAAACTTCCAACGCAGTTGAGACGAAGAATAAAATCCTCCTCTCTGTCTGCGGAGGAGAAGAGAGCGGCGGGAAGTTTAAGAACCTTGGAAACTGCCGCTATTTTTTGAAGGGAGACGGTTTGAATGTCCCGAGGTTCCCGCCCTCCGTCTCACAATTCCCAACTCGTTCCTCAATGAATACAGCGCGACATGTACAGGGTGGGCCAGATTGTTCTTCTCCTCTTCTGCCGCACAGTAAACTTTATTGCGTGTGGTTCCTATTGCAGATGCCTAAACACAAATAAACACACGACACATTAAGTCCACAGCTTTTAATTACCAAACGACTACTAATTTCGTATGCTTAGAGTAACAAATGACAGAAAAGGATTGCGCTTGCGCAGACTGGAAGGACGTTAATCCACAGAGTAAACTTCTAATCAACTGCTCATTCAATTGCGGGCGCAGCTGAAATGGTCACCAGTCGGTCACGACGCCGACGCTGACAACTCCATTCGACGCTTCTTCTTCAACAACTTCCCCTTCAGCTTCCCCAAGTCGCCCTGGTAGTTCACACTTAATCTCTCCAGCCTCGGATTCCCTCCCACTAACTCCAGCACCACCGACTCTCCAACCTTCTGCAACAGTCCACAGACGTTCAGTCAATCTTCCCAAACGTTAATCACCCTTAAAACGTACCTCATCTGGTTGGAAGTAGTGGAAACTCTTGAGGAACGGAAGAGTCACGGAGGACACAACTCCACTGGAGTCACTCCACGACATTTCGCCACCTCTCACACCTGCACAAGAAATCCTCACATTAAACAGAAGCAAAGGTCAGAGGTCAAACAAAAATTGGTGGGCGAACGACGACGATGACAATTTGAGTCAATCATCAGTGACCTCTGTGACCTTTTAAATGACTTTCGTGACCTCTGACCTTCTCTTCCAGAACATTGACATACAAATCCCTTCTGGAAGATCCCTCGAGACGTTTCTACATCGAAGGAGAAACGAAGTAACGTCTTAAAGCCTCTCCAACGTCTTCAAACTCTTTCCAGAACTTTGAAAACATCGAATGCGAGTGGTCGAGTTGTTCTACTTGTTCATGATTGGCGTCGGCGGTAGGAGGTCATGTGGAGGAACCTGCCTAACTGAACCTCACCACGTCCGCCGTTTGAACGCGCAGTCTCAGCATTCGCAAAACTTGTCAACGAGGCATCCGACGTGATTAAAGGCCACGCCCACTTTAGCGCCACTTCTTCGTAAAGCGATGTGAACGGAGACGATGAGGACAACGTGAAGAAGGTCCAAAGAGAAACAGAATGTTTCAAGTTGCCCCATTCACAGCGACGTTTAGAAATCGGGAGTAGACTTGTATACGAAGCAAAAGGATGAACGCAGAGATGTGATGAGTGACCTTTGACCCTTTTGGATGCGAAGGGGAGGAGGTCAAGTAGCGAGACCTGCGCCCCATTAACCGGTGGTCCTATTACTTTCACCGTCTCTCTGAATTCACAGACACTCGTCATCCCTCAGCCGCGTTGTTAAAAACCACGCGCACATTGGCATCGCTTCTTCGCAAATCGCTGTGGGTTGAGGAATCACGTGAAGGTCCTTCTGCTAATCTGGAAGTTTTGAATTTCCCAAGGTTCCCGCCAAATTCCTTAGTCTCAAAATTCCCAACTCGTTCCTCAACACACGCCACATGCCAACAATTCGCGCACGGTTAATACAGCGCGACATGTACAGGGTGGGCCAGATTCGACACTTCTCTTACGTCGCACACCAAAATGGTTCAATTGAGTTGTCTGTGATTGCAGCTATAAAAATAAATGCCTACTTTAAACACAAATAAACACACGACACATAAAGTCAAAAGCTTTTAATCTACATAACCGAACGACTAATTTCTTAAGCGGAGAGTAATAAATGACAGAAAAGGATTGCGCCTGCGCCGCACAGACAGGAAGAACTTTAATCCACAAACTAAACGCCTAAACTCCTCATTCAAATACGGGCGCAGCTGAAATGGTCACCAGTCGGTCACGCCGCTACGATGCCAACGCCGACAACTCCACTCGAAGATTCTTCTTTAACAACTTCCCCTTCAGCTTCCCCAAGTCGCCCTTGTAGTTCACACTTAATCTCTTCAGCCTCGGATTCCCTCCCACCAACTTAAGCACCACCGACTCCCCAACCTTCTGCAACAGTCCACAGACGTTCAGTCAATCTACCCAAACGTTAATCACCCTTAAAACGTACCTCATCTGGTTGGAAGTAGTGGAAACTCTTCAGCAACGGGAGACTCACAGAGGACACAACTCCTTTGCAAGTCACTCCACGACATTTCACGATCTTCAATGTCTTCAAACCTTAGAAATCATTCTCAATTAAGCAGAAGCAAAGGTCAGAGGTCAAACAAGGTAGACACTTACAACGCAGGTCAGCCAGAGAGACGTTCTGTCCCCACTCAGCCGTTGTCTACCCAGTTATTCCAGCGTCAGTCAATCTGCTGCAGTGACTTAACTCCAATTCCTCCAGCGACACGAACTCCTTAAGCAGCCATTGCATCAGCTGATCGTCCACCGCGTCCCGCCTTCCCATGAAACTCAACTTCCTTAAGCACCGGAATCCCTCCAGCAG
>JAQGAB010002294.1:0-12540 GCA_034696565.1 Isotomurus graminis
GTTACATCTAGAGACTAGAGATCTAGCTTTCTGGAATACAACATCTAGCTCGACTAGCAAACAATAATGACCTGTTTGAACTAATGTGGTTTGACCTACAATCACACACAGCTCAAACAGCTGGCTCCTTGTCCTTACAATCATATGAATGCAAGCAAATATGAATCATAGCTAAATACTCTGGTCAAACTAAAATTAATTATGAGAAAATTGTGATAAACATGAACGCTGTATGTCAATTAAACAAGAAAATCAAAACAAAATAATTTAGTGCACATTGCTAGTTAAACACTGATAGCAAATTGTTATTAGGTTGTAACCACTAATAAGTTACGAAGTGAGTTACGTTGATTAATTGCTATTGCTGGATTCAGAGGAAGCAACAACTGCATTTCACAATACAGGATTGGTTATTTAGCGTTTGAGTTGCTCAATTTTCAGACACACCAACACGGTGATATTAAATGGAATGCATGTGCACAAAAATACAACAACACGACTTTGAGGCTGAATACCACTGATATATCTTTTACAAACGTGCATACCTACATATAATTACATACGTAAACACAACAGAAATAAACTCCATCTTAAAAGTCGTATCATGGGGTAACCTTGGGGAGTCGAACCTGTGAAAAACAAACTAGCGAAAGATAACCTTGAGACTAGGGAATTGCACGGAAATGAAGTAAACAGAAATATCATCTACAGCCAATCCTCAGGAGTAAGCAAAAAACATGAATAACATGATACGACTGACAGTTTGTTATCATCATGAGCACACTATATCTTTTCAAGTATTGTATTAACTTCTTATCTTTCTTATCACCTGACGCACACGCAATATAACCAAGTTTAGTGGCTGGCTGGAATAGATCTTTGTTTAAGTGTCTTTCACCATAGACTTGTTTTTTACTGCTTGGGTTACTTAATAGTATTTGAATGAATTGAATGAATACTCTTCATGAAGTACAAAGCACCATAAAGCTCATGAAACTCTTATACTGATTTCTTTTAATTTTTTTCTGAACTTTTTTCTTTTGGAACTCTACTGAGCACTCCTACCACCCCGATGACAACACAAGAAGCTTGAAGCACACACATGAAGTCTTTAAAGTAGATCATTGTAGTTTAAGACAGCTGGTGCCCGTACAAAATTAAATCCGTAAAGTTTGAACTGTTTGTACATAAGTACGGAGAAGTAACAGCAGCTAGTTGTTTTACTTCACACCTACATCACCTACTGTTCAGCAAAAAAGAGAACTTAAAATGGTGTGACAAAATGCAATCTATGATCTATTCTGGACGTTATTAAACCGTTCCAATATTGGTAAATTTATCAGTTATATTTATTTCTATTTCAGGTACTAATCTATTCTCCTAACTAGTATTTTCATTTGTTTTGAATTCCAATGAGTAAAGTTCAGTGAATAACATAATAACATCTTTTTCGTTATTATTTTCTCTTTCTGTCTTGTTTTCTTTCTCTATCAGATTTTCTGATAAGGATAAAAAAATCTTTATCACACAACAGTATTCATTGTATTCCGCGTATGAACCACAAAAACAGTATATAGCCATGATTTAAAGTACTTCTGTGAATCTATCAACAAAGTTTGAATATTTACAGGTATTTACAAATTTTGAATTCAGTATTTTTCCTGATCATTATTCTGGTTTCACGCTTAGCTCCTGCTGACTTTGTGAGATGAGCTGTCGATGAAGGACTTTTGTTTTCAATTAGTTGGGGAACTACGATTATTCTACAGTCGTATGGTGTCTTACTAATAGATTCATAGGACTTCTCTGGCGCAATCAATTCTGGTGAAGTTAGGTGATAGCAAGCAATCATAAAAGAACAGCAGATGAATGTGCAGTGAAGTAAGGCCCCAGTTCTATTTTGGCAAGTAACCTTGGGTAGTAGGTATTACCTATAATACCTAGAGAAAGTACATTGCACTTTTACTCGAATGCAATAACATGTATAGGTGGCAAACTGCAATTTGTGAACGGGTTACTTGGAATAGCAAGTTTTGCATATTCATGTGTAGAAGGATATTACCCTCACGTCGTTGTCAAGGATTAAGGATAAGATACATTACATTTCCCTTTCATGTATCTCAATTTCAATAAGATCATTGTATTCTGAGTAGTTCTTACTGTGAGTATATCGAAGTAATATGAATCCCAGATAAGAATACTCTATGTGTATTGCTTCATCTTCATCCGTAACTGTAAAGTGGCTACATGGTATCCAAACAAATGTCTATTGGCAAAATTAAACAGAACTGCTGAACCTGTGCATTTTAAGCTAACTGGGATGCACAAATTGCATCACAGAAGTTAATAACCTGCTTCATCACCGGACTGGTTTTCACTAGCTTTGGTACTGTTTATGTTACTTCAATTTTATTTTTGTTCGAAAAAATGCTCACTCAGTGAATTTTACTAACATGCCCAAGAGCGATGTGGATAATAATATACTGAAGATTGTACTCAACACGGTTAGAGATTTGGGATTATTGGGATGGGATGGGGACCTCAATGTGCTATCCGAATATTTTGGTATGTGTTAGTGTGTTGAATAATTGGCAATCACTTCTTGGTAAAAACTCCTACTCCTGTCCTTCGTTTTTTAGATCAACATCTACTCAGTGCAATGACAACTATTAGCATCTGTGTTTTCTTGCTATACATGTACCTCAATATCAAGTGTTCGATACACCGAATGAATGAAGATGCACTAAACAGTTGACAGTATTTTCTCAATAATATATTCTACTTAAGGAAAATCCTATCATTCCTATCATTTCTATCTTCTGTCTTTTGTGTTCTTTGACCAGACAAGTCAGAGTACACAAAACAACGTGTATTTTATTCACATGCTGTTCACGTGAAAGATGATCTTTGATCTTTAGTACAAACTTAAAAGAGGAAGAATAACATTCAGTTTCACACGAGGAACACGAAATGAGTTTGAACTAAACTAATCTGTGATACTATTGATAGTTACTGACTGCATACAAAAATCGAACACTAAGCTGCTTTGTGATAAGTTGAATGCACCTGATCAAATACAAACCAGCTTAAAATAGCCTCTTCTTGTGGGAGGGCATGCTGATGCTGCTTCGCTTTCTTCAACTAGTATTTACCATTCATAACACGTAAATACTAATTTAATAATATAATTAGTACGGAGTGAGGTTCTTGAGTTATTCTTAAAGGAATTTCACGTAGGTACACCTGACAAATCAATAGTCTTTTTTAACATAAAGAATACAGATTTTAAGCCAAATACGTAGCCTCAGTGAAATTTCTGATGATGATAGCCGATTGCATTTTTTCAATTTCTACTGCTACGTTCAATATCAATACGAATTAACAATTTAACAACAATCAACAAAAGGTTTGAAATAAAAAAAATGTCGTTCATGCTTATAAATATTTTACACGAATGAACGTGAGCAGAGTAGTTGTAAATTAGTAACTTCTAAAGTATTTGCCAGTTCATAAGATTGAAAGTCCAAGTCCGAAGTCCCTACATTGTCCTATGGAAGAGTTCAAATAAAACGGGCCGTTTGCGTATGCAGTGTTGGTGTTTCAGGGGAGAAGGGTAGAAGTAAGAAGGAGAAAACAGTATTATTGCTAGCAGTTTCTTCACTTGAGTTCTGAAAGAAAACACTCCCCAATCCCCACTTCGCAAATGCTTTTCTAGCATCTATCGTACTACTTCGGTTGCAGTTATCGATCGGTGGTGTCCTTGACCAATATCACGAGTTCTGTGACTATCTACTCCTCCACTCTACTGTCCTTGCTTTCATAATGCGGAAATGAGAGAAAGCGTTGCCTCGTGCGAAACCTTGAGGTTAGTGTTCGTACAGTAACACTAACTCCGTTACTCGCACATCGAGAATGTTCGAGTTCAAGGAAATTCAAAGGGATATCACAAAAAGGCATGAACTAAAATGCGAAATTCGGCCTTGTGGGAGCTGTAGATAGAACGAATAAAGCTTTCATGGTCGAAATCTAACCATGCCAAGCGATCCTTATGTACCTCCTGAAGGTCGTTGGTAGTTAGTTCAATAGCCTTCTTTTGTACACACAATTCGAGTCGAGGAGATATACAAACAATTAAGCTTTCACTTTGTACTGCGTGCTACAGAAACTATCTATGCGTTTGCAAGTATAAACATTATGCAACTTTTCCAAGTTGGGAATTGGGAATCAAAATTCTATATCGGTCGTTGACTGTTCAAAATACTTTCAGATTGCTCAGAAACTGATCTGCGTAGCATTATGAGCAAATCAAATCTTGTTTGATATTATTACACAAGAAGTTCTACAACTTCTTTGCTCCTGAATATGTACAACCAATGCGGCACCTACTTGATTAAAATTTCGCCCTTCATTAGGTTTTAAGCGATACATACGGAGAGCACAAAACTCCCATGGATGTGCGTTAATTTGAAGACTGGTTGGTAGTAATTGCATTATTAGATGTCATATGTATCCGCGTCAAGAGATGATACAGAGTCAACTAGAAAAGATTAATACATTGCCGAGTGCAGTGTTCATATACACATGACTTTTATTCGTTCAAACCTCAGAGCACATGGGATTCATTGATTCAAATATACTCAAACCTTACTAACTTGTTCTTCATGTAAACTGTTAACCACTCGTTAATTTCCATTGACATGACCAGCTTGATCTAAATGCAATCAATGAATTACTTTTATGTAACAACCCTTGAACCAACACTTTATTCTGACAAAAGCCACTCCTTAAATTTGTACCAAAAGTAAAGAACTTAAAGAAGTTAAAAATAATTCATCAATCGAAAATCGAACAAGCCTCAACCGCAAATGGTCCAGCTTGAGCGGCTTGAAGGATAAGTATGTCATCGATAGATCAGATTTAAATGCTTTCAAAACTCGTAAGAAGCTAAATACGGAAATCTGTTGTAACAAACGTTACAGTTGAATGTACATGCAGTGTGAATTCTCATGCCATGAAAATAGCAACACCAACATGAGAAATGAGAATGATATCAGAATGTGCAATATGCCTAATTTCGCACTCAGGACTCCCTACTACCGAATGCGCGAGTTGCTTCCAAAACTCTCTTACTGCAACCTTTCCTGAATTATAATACTCCACCCCGTGAAAGTTGTGCAGTTGTAAGGAAAAGAATGACGTCAGACCACCATGGTTCAATGTCAAACGCAGTAGTAAAAGGGCATTGTGAAGAATCACATGACTACTGAGAATGTAAATAAAAACAAACCCACCTTATTCCCATGCATCAAACTTCACGAGAAAGCAACGATAACCATTGTAATACGAAGCCCTTTCAACAAAATGTAATTCTAACTATTGACTATGAATGTTTCACATGAATTTCTGTTTTCATCTCTCATGAGAATAATAGTAATGCAGGTTTGCAAAATTGTACTGCTTTTTACAGCTAAGTCAATCACTTTTCTCTTTCTCTTTGTTTTGGAAAAGCTGTTACAAACAACGCAAATAAATTAATCTACTGGCATTTTTCAGATCTTTGTTTATCAAGCCCGATGGCACACCTGATAAAATGCAGTAGTATTAGTAAATGATGGGCTCGTCCAATGCTTTAAATTCACTTTTGTTTGACTGCTCTTTATGAGACAATTACAGTCAGCAACAAATTGTACGCAATCGAAACTGTAATAAATATAAATTATCTAGTAGGTTATTAGCATATTAGTGTTTTACTAACAAAAGTAATACCTTCGGGAATCTAAAGATTAATTTGTTTTTCCTATATTGATTAACAATTAACGAAATTTGCGAAACGGGTTTGCACTTTAAATTGCTGCATAAACATTTTCCATCAGGTTCACAAATATATACTCAACAAAAATTAAACATTAATAAGCATGGCTCCCTTTAATTTACTGCTCGCAATTTGCAATTGAACACTTGGCTAATGTTATTAAACATAAATATTTAATTCTCTAATTTTATTTTATTCTAACACTAATGTCTGTTTACTTCAATCTCAATTCTCCTACTTTATTTGTATTGTTTGTTGGCTGCTGAATTCACAATTTTCAGTGGAATTTCCAAGAATAATGTCTTTTCATCATAAATTTGGTGTCGGCAGATAACGCGCTACGAATCGAAATTATCTCTTTACTTCTTTCTTAAGTATCATTAAATGTTTGGATTTCAGAAGTCATGCAATTGTACCAATCAAGCAACTGCAGTACACATAGCATTATTTGTAATTCATTAGTGCCAAGAATCTTAAAGTTGACTCGACGCCACAAATACATGAATATCATAACTCTTGTGTCTTGCGGTTCTTGCCACCTGACAAGAATTTCAAACAAGTCGTGAACTTAAATATACCTAGAACATTCCTAAAAGAATCTCACCCTACTTCCTCACCTCAATGCAAACCCCTACGAAACCGTGCAATAGGTTTAATAAGCTGTAGGAGATAGATAAGCTGAAGTCACTGAAGTGAGACAACGAAAGGAAAACCATGACCTTCGGCCTCGACTTTCACTCCCACGATCATGTGTGTGATTAGGAAGGTCGAGGGCTTTAGTCTTCTCAACCAGCTGATAACTTGATAAAACCTTAAACATAGTTACTTTGTTATTCACATTCTTATATTATGATTATAACTGCAGGGCTTGTAGGAGACTAAACAATAAAAGTTATGTGATGCGTGACGTTATATAACCTACAATTCCTGCTCCTCCATATGCCATTATATTTTATTATACAAGTACCTTCGACTTAAACTACTACTGCCTTACCTCGCCCTATCTTCCAACTCCTCAACTATCCACGGCTATATTATGTCTAGACAACAATACTTTCCAATTACCTCACAATCCCAGAGTACAATGTAATAACAAGTTAATCCCCAATCTGCATTTGATCAATAGAGATTCACCTACTTTGCTACTTTTCGCTAAAAGAGACCCGTATAATAATCCTCTCTTACAATTAGCCTTCCGTCTCATGATCATCTGCTTAACCAATCTCAACTAATGCTCATTCCCATACAATGCAAATTAACTCAGCAGCAATACCAAAATTTCAAAAACAAACAGCCAGGAAGAAAAGAAAATTATAAACACTTACCTAATTCCCCCTACCAGCACCAGTTGAATACGATCCTTCTGGGCCAAGAAGACAGGCACTTGGCCTACCCTCAAAACAACAAGAGATTTTCAATCTCCCCTCCTTTCAATTAACGTCTGTTTAACTCCACGGAGAAAAATAACCTAGGAAAAGGTTCCTTCGGTATTAGCCACAATGCGTATAATAATAAACACAAGTATACGTAGAGAGATGCGACGAATGAGTGGGTATTACATAAACTTTTGCAAAATCCACTCTACACCATCATCGCACCAACAATAGTAAAACAATCAATAACAATCCCCTCACACGTACAGTTGAGAGGATCCAATTCTCACCTCGTTCTTCGTCCTTCACCAAGGCCAAAAGTCAGTTGTAGCAGTTGTAGCAGTTCTGGTCAATAAATAAACTGACCACACACTCCAGTAGCACCGCAATTAATAAAATCCAGTGGAGCAATTAGAACAAGTAATACTTCCTCGTTGTTACGTTGTTTACGTCCAAGTTCTCCTCCTGCCGCCGCGCGCTCTTCTTCTCGAAGCGCTCGAATTTCAAAAGAACGCCCACCGACGACTTTGATTTCCAAACAACAGGAACAAACAACAATGAGTGGAAGGCGCACTGGAAATCTTGAGAATGACTCTCGTGTGTGAGTTGTGTAAGCAACAATGGAGAGTGTGTATCACCAGATGAATGTTTACGAAAAGACTGACTCAATTATTGGCTGAGGCGAAGAGATGATGATGCATAGGCAGAGTAAAAGTATCCACACTATATAGACTTGTTTTTGTTGAAGAACGGAGCAGGACGTGAATCGCAATCGCAAGCACGTTGGCAATGTGGGCTTTTTGCTCAGCTTGGCGCCTCGTACTGTTCTAGTAGTAGTGGAATATGCCGATTCACCCTCACGTACTCTGCCATGAGTCCTCAGTTGCAAGCATGGGAGAGATTGGCATGTGTTTTTACTAGAAAGGCCTAGTAAAAGTTGCTCCTCACGGGGATATAATAATGATATTAGCACTATACGGGTATAGAGAGGGATGATATAGGTGGTGGTGGTGGTGTCGAGGCCATACATTCGGATTATTCAGAGGAAAATAACTCTCAAGTACATAATAACAACATTCGATGAGGTGGTGGTGGATATTATGGGGATTACATTGGCCCAATTGTAAAAGCTGTCCTTTGTTTCGCGTATTTGTTGGGTACATTGAGATGATGGTACATTGCCAAATATTTACGGGAGTTGGGTTACCTTTTTTAAGGAACTCTTCTGCTGCTGGAGTTCATGAGATATTTCAAAATATTTTTCAGATGAAAAAGGAGGAGTTTTTAGAGATAATAGTGGTGTGAGGTGAAACGTGCAAAGATAATGTGCATTATAGGATTTGTTATGTTTTCACGGTTTTCTGCGTTTGAAACTTACAGAATTAGAGATTTCCTATGAATTTTGAGATATTGTTTATCTAGTACAAAGGGGAGAAAACTATTAAATATAATTGGATGATTTATAGGATTGGCTGATGAAATAAGTGTGACGATGACGCTAGAAGATTAATCCAGAGAGGTTATTACGGGTGGTTGGCAGAATGCATATATTTGACATAAGAGATTTTAGTTTTATTGGGTGTATAACTTATTAAGTATTGGTACAAATTGTGCAGCGTGTGTGTATAAAAGTTATTTGTCTTTGTTATTCCGTGTGTGTATTTACCATTGAGAAATTCTAGAGAGTAAAAAAACGGAGTGTATGGGAGTAGTAATATGGATTCTTAAAAGCACAGCCTACGCCAAAACATCAAGTGGAAAAGCTTTTATTATTGGGGGTCCTCCCGGAGGGGTTCTGTTCTTGTGTTCTGCTGGGGGATCAAATTGTGATGATGGTGAGGTGGAATTCGCCAAGTCTTTTTTGGCCAATACTGTGTCGTCTTTTTGACCATATACTGAGTTCCCTATGTATCATGTTGTTTACCAGATAAAGTCATGCTTCTTCATAGGATCACGAGTTTTTGCTTTCAGCTTTGCTTTCAGAGAATTTTCAGCTTGCTAACTGCGCTCTGCTGGTAGGTTGGTGTTTTAAGTGTGTGAAAAGAGAAAACTGAATGAATGGGTTGTTGGGAAAGAATTCATGGAAAAGTGATGCAGTGCTATATCGAGATTTCAAGACCAACCAACGTAGGTTGTAGGTACTGTGTGGAAATGACGGCAGCAGCAATCTTTATGTAGAGGCAACTTATTTGGGCGTTTGTTGCTGTATTCGAAATGCTGTATAATAATAATACAGTGTATACTGTCTGTGTGTACCATTCTGCGACCTATGTATGTGTACCTAATACTTAATACACACACACTTTGCTCGAAAACAACTACTATCGTCATAATTTTCCATGATTAAATATTACCTGTGGATATTTTAGCACAATGTGGATGAAAATATTTACAAATGTTGAATTAACATGTTGGGCTTGGAAAATGCCATGCATGTAGGTTTTCATTCATTCTCGCTTTCCTTGCCAGTATTTGTAATTAAATAATATTTTCATTTTCGCAATTATACACCATGATGTTGTGGTATTTAACTAACCTTGAGAAACTATCGTTTCTTCTAGATATATTCAAGTGTAACTAAAATACAGAATGGCTATTTTTATCCAGCTATATATCCAGTAGATACTAGTCCTCATATTTGGATTTCAGATCGTAATTACCATTTTTGTCTGAAATGGTTTGTTGGACTTTAGCCACATGATTAAATCTTTCATGATGTGAGAAGCAGAGTGGGGAGTAATCATTTTTGAATTGTTTGAATTGAATGATTGAGAAACTGTGAGGAGACGGATGAGGTTTTCAATTTATTCAGGGTTTTTTAAAGTCTACAAAAGCTGCATATGTTTATGAATACATCAATAGACTAATACATAGACTGCAGACGCGTCAAGATCCAAAGGTCATAAGTGGGGTACAATGAGACTGAAGTGCGGAGTGTGTCTCACGTGGCCCCGAAAGTTGCTTTGGGGTAACGCGGATTTGGCGGGTTGCTTGTTCATCTTCACTTCCATAACAACACATGAGTACGAGAGAATTGACAGTGGCTGACTGACACTGACACCCAAATAACTTGTTATTCGGTTTATTGCCGTTGGTCTTCTTGACACACTCCACGTCTTGTTTTGATCCTGTCTGCAACGGTTTTTAAAGTGTGAAGACGTTTACTGCGTCGGGAATTTTCAAGTGATGATGGGGTGATCTGGAACAGCGAATATTTCTGTGATTGTTATTGAATCTCGGAGTACTTAAGATGGAGAAGATTTTAAAGACCATTGACGCACTCAAGATGCCGTCGCTGTCTAGTTCGGACGCCAACATTCCGGGAACTATCACGTCGGCTGTAGTAGCTGCGAGTGATTCTGTTAAAACTAAGTAAGTTTTAAGGTGTCTTGGTTCAGGGAGGATGGGATTTGAGTGAATTTATAAATTATTCTGGGTTGTTTCAGGAAAAAAGAGCGAATCAATCACTGTCGAGCTGTGACTGATGCGGTGTGCACCTCTAGCGTTCAGAGTCTTGTTGATTACAATAAGGTAGCGCGTAGTTATCTTATGAAACATATGTATTGTTGGATAATCGATTTGTTTCGTTTCTAGATTTTGGAGAGTGTCATGGAAGTTTTGTTTCAATTGTGTGATGATCCAGACTCTGATATTCGCTTGGTGGCGTCCGATTGCTTAAACAGAATTGCTCGGGTAAGAGGGAAGATATTTAAAGTAAGAAAACGATGACGCAAATGCAAGTTTATTTCAACTGTTTGACTGTTTCCTTCCAGACTCTGAAAGATAATTTGCAACCAAAGTTTCACATGGAAGTTTATAAGGAGATTAGGAAAAACCAGAGCGCCAGGTCGCTTCGGACTGCTTTTAATTTATTTGCTTTTATTTGTCCTAGTCTAAGGTAAAAAGTCATAGGTTCTAAATTCTAAAATAAACTAATGATGAAGATGAAATCAACTCTACATGAAAAATTTGTTGTAGGCCTACAAAGCACAGAGCGTTCTTATCCAGCCTGCTGCCTTGTTTTAGTCAAGTTTCAAAAAGAACAGAAGAACTACTTTATGAGAATTTTTCTACTTCTTTCTCCACAATCTTTAAGCAACTGGGACCATATGCTCATGACAGTGAGCTTAAGGTACTCATCTTACCACCAATTCTGAACTAAAGTTTTCAGAGACTCAGTAACAAAAGTTTGTGTACAGATTTTGTGTAAGGAATTCTTGTCCAATTTGGAGTCAACATCAGCAATAATTCGAAGGGCCTCAGCATCGGTTTTGGTGTCTATTTGCAAGTATTGTAAAAATCCTGAAGTATTCATTCCCAAGTTGTTGTCTCAAGTTTCTGGTGAGAATTATAAGATTTATTGTATCTCAATATATTACCATAATCTATTATGAATGATAAATTATAAATTGTCGGATACAGAGCTTCTTATGCCTAACTTAATGGAGAAAAGTGTTTCCGTGATCATTGGAGTTTTACTGTGTATGAGGCATTGCATTCCTGTTGTCTACGAAGAAATGCGAACCGGCAGTCTTCGCCGCTCGTCCCCAGAGCAAGAATCACTAGTGCTAAATCTTCTTCAGGTAATGTGTTTTGATACCCTTGGCTCTGGATTCAGATGAATGTTTATGCCTAAATCTTGCAGGTGTACGAAATGTGTATGATACTGTGCAATCACGACGACCACAATGTGATCACTACCAGTTTAGAAACACTGCAACAATTATTCACCGATCCTGTTGAATCCGTGGTTCTAAAGCTCACGTCGCCTGCTGGAATTACAAACAGTTTGGATGATAAGTCGTGGACATACCGACATGATCAGAGTTTTATGGGAGCAAGTATGACAAATTAAATTTGTATTGGTTGCTTTGCCTGTTCTAGCCAATTGGTTTTCAATGTTTCTTTCCCAATTTCAGGTAACGAAAATCTAGTATTTTCGGATGAAGCAGCCAACTTATTAGAAGCAGATCTTGATGTTCCTAAGTTTAGAAGTTTGATTTCTTCCGCTGCTAGCGATTTTCATGAATTAGGAGACATACAGCCTTCCATTCATTCCAGTGGTAGAAGTAGAAGAGGATCTGATGTGTTTGTGATAGAAGGAACGCTAAGTGGAGGAAGCGGAAGTGAGTTTTTACCATATTTTTATGACGTAATTAATGAGTGATATGACGAATAATCAACTCTAATCTCAAATTCAACTAAAGTAGGTGATGCAGAAGGTAGTATGGACGAAATGCAACATTCTGACGAAGATATGGGGCTCAAACAAGAAAAGACAATAATTATTCAATCATTCCCTGAGATTCAGATTGGTTCTCTATATGAACAAAATCCTCCAGTTTATTACTGTGC
>JAQGAB010002295.1:0-12532 GCA_034696565.1 Isotomurus graminis
CGTCGTCGTCAAAGTACAACCGGATCCCTACGACAGTCGCACACACACCAATTATTAAGTACACATCATAATATCCGCCGTGTACTATTGTTATATAACCTGGCGAAGGGTGTTTGTTGATCTGGTCGACCTCTGACCTCAGTCGGACCAACCGACGCTTGCTATTCACATCCGTCATCTTCTCTCTCTTTCTCTTTGTCTGACACTGACGACTCCTCGAGCCGGTGGTACAGGTTGAAAAGGTGATTTGGCGGGTTGTGTTGATGATCTCGCAGCTGTGTGCTGTTGGTGGTGGTGGTGGTGACTCAAAACTATCATCGCCGTCGTCTTGTGTCCTACTATAGTGTGTACGTACCCCTTCACTTGCACTTTCATCGGTGGTGGTGTCCTTAGCATTGTTAGTGGGTCAGTAGTACAACTGCGCGCACAGTCGTCGTTGCTGCTGCTGCTGCTGAGGAGAGTCGACAAATAATCCGAAATGGGTTGACGGCGACTTAAACGACGCATTATCCACCCCATCATTATACATATACAGTGTCGTGTGTGTGCCTTAGTAATAATATCGAATCATAATCAGTATTAAGTGTCTTAATGTCCTCTCCGCTGCAAAAGTTGCTATCATCTCGGGGTGGTGGCGTTGGCGGTGGGGGTGGTCGTCCGCTGCTGTTCACCCTCATTGGAGTCGGCGGACTATTCCTCCTCTTCTACTATGCTCAACTCAACAACAGACCCGGACATCTCCACTGGAAGAAAGGTACTTAAACCGGACCACCACCACCAGACAACACAAACAGATTCATATATCATATCCCCTCTTAATCTGTGTAGAGTACGGCTACTTGAACGGTCCGGGTGTGTCGGCGAGTGACGCTTTGCTGCTGCGTCGCCTGGGTCTGCTGCACATGCAGAGGTGGCCGGACGACCCGGCGTACACGTTGAGTAACTCGAGTGAGACGTACGACCCGAGTATGGGTCAGAGTCAGGTGCTCCGGGGGTACCTGGGGGAGGAGATGCGCGGCGGGTTCTTTGTCGAGTGCGGCGCCCTCGACGGGGAGACCAGGAGCAACACTCTCTACTTTGAACGCGTCCTCGGATGGAACGGACTACTCATCGAAGCCGACCCAGACAACTTTAAACTCATCAGGGCTAAGGGACGCGTACGCGCTTGGGCCTCTAACACATGCCTCTCCACAAACAAGTTCCCACAAGTTGTAAGTGGGCAACATTAAAAGATCAAGATGACTTAATCTCTTCATCATATGTTGCTGCTATTGTTTCAGGTCTCGTTCAGTCAGAATAGTAACCAGGGTCGAATATCGTCGGGTCACTCAGCGGGTTGGGTCGAGAGTGGCTACGTGGACGTGCAGTGCTACCCGTTGGAGTCGTACATGCGTTGGTTGAACAGGACGCGTATTGACTACTTGAGTTTGGACGTGGAGGGTTTGGAGTTGGAGATCCTCAAGACAATCGACTTTTCTTTCCTGGACATTCGGACGCTGAGCGTCGAGTTCATTCACGACAAGGAGGGCAAGGACGCCATCGAGCTGTTCATGCGCGACAAGGGGTACGACGTACTCACCCAAGTCACACACCCAAACTGGCTCGCTAACGACTTCATCTTCGTTAAACAGAAAAGCAAGAACAACAAATATCAACACGTTAACATTTAATCTTTTATTAAATCGACGGCGATAAACAAACTAAGGTCGTTCAGCTTTATCGTCTCGTTCCCGTACGACCGGAAACCGGGGAACAGACTACGCGCAAACAACTCGACGCAGCACTTTTTCTTGGCAGGAGGAGTTTTATTGTCTTCAAGGGGGAGCAGCGAGTTGATGAATTTGGTTAGGTTGGGTTTCTGGGAGTGGATCGCCGATGGCGTCGACACCAGAACCAGGTTGTTCGGAATCTTGAGACGACGATGAGAGGATCCAGCTGGACTGGCGGCTTCGGTGGGGGAAGCCAAAAAGATGGTTTCGTAGGGTTGCTTTCGTCCCTCCGCAGCGAACGGGACAACAGGGGTCATCACAGATGATGAGGGGTCGGTTGCAACCTTGAGCCAGTACCAGGTAGCGACGAGCTGGAGATGGCCCCATGCGGGGAGGAGGACGGATTTGAGTTCATCCTGGAGACGGGGGCTGTTTGTGGACCAGATGACAACCAAAGTGGTGGGGGTCAGCAGCGAACCCACGTCCAACGACGACAGCGATGACGTCTCACTCATACTGTACCTAATACGTATCACACGACGATGACACTTCTTACTTAGTCTCGTCATTAAGTCATCATATGATCATATGAAGGTGAATCATACCCGGCAGTGGACCTCTTTCTTCTGCGGACGAACTTGTTGACCCACGGGGGGTCGATGACGACGAGGTCGTACTTGTCGTCGCTGAACTTGAATGAGAGTAGGTCGGGTGTGTTGACGAAAGAGGAGTGCGGGGGGAAGAGGTACTCCCTCCCCTCCAGACTGTGAACAACCGCAGTGTCCCTCGTGTTCTCGCCCAGGAACGACGGGTACTCCGAAGGACACTCCCCGTAGAACCCACGCACAAACGAGGACGCCAAACTGTTGTCGTTCTTCTTATTGTCCTCAGTTGATGGTGGTGCTGCTGATTGTGGTGGTGGTGGGAGCTGCTGCTGCTGGAGGAGGAGGAGCCGGTCGAACGCATCTTTCACAGCAGCGGCAGTGGGGGATAATACTACTACTTTTTGTTGAGCCTTAATGTTGGTGGACTTGTGGAATGGGGTGTGGATGGCGTGGATGAGCGGGTTGTAGGTGTACACACGCCCTTCCTCCGTCACGTACGATGGGGGCGACTCGTCAAGCAGAACCGCGCGGAGGAGCGGACCACCAGAACCAGAGTCAGCAGCAGCAGCAGCAGGCGAAGAACACTTGTTCATCTTGTTCACGGGGAACGAGGAACACACTCGTGTTGTTGTTGTTGTTGTTATGATGGGGAATGTGAGAATGTTTGAATTTGTGTGGCGGGAAAGTTGCCGCAACGGACACACACAACTGCCAGAGAGCAGAGAGACCCACACAAGTCAACAACACTCTGATTGTTTTCGTGTGTGGCGGTGATTATGTCGCTGTCACTGTCTTCCTTGTCACTGACCACCACGTCTTCTTCTTCGGAGAAGATGTCATCTGTGCTGTCAAGCAAGTCGTACTTGCAGCAGAGCGACTCTTTCCTATACAGGAAGGGCACCAACAACAACGCTGCTGCTTCAACGACTCTGCAAAATGTTACCGCCGCCGCTGCCGCTGCTGCTGCTGGAGGAGGGCAGTGCTACAGGGCAACGAGCTTGGTGAGTCTCCTCCGCGACCGTCTCCGTCTTTTGCAAGTATGAAACTAACCCTGCTGTGCTGCTGCTAGTGGCTCCGAACGGTGGGCCTGTTCAGGTCGGGTGTGCCGCTGGGTCGCCACCGGGGTGCGGGCCTGCGGGGGGTGTGGCGTAGCTACGAAAACAGCTTCGTCGCATCCGAGGCCGTCACTTGGATGGAAGGGAAAATGAAGGAGGAGGGGGAGGAGGTCAGTTCCCAAGAAAATGTAAAAAGTAACGTGACGCGGGCAAAGATTGTTCTCCTACTCGACAAGTTCCTTCACGCCGGAGTGTTCCAACCCGCCGCCGCATCAGGGAACACAGCAGCCAGTAGCAGTACTGGCAAACTTACATCATTCAAGGACGACAGGGCCGTTTACAGGTGACGA
This sequence comes from Isotomurus graminis, assembly GCA_034696565.1. Classification (NCBI taxonomy): domain Eukaryota; kingdom Metazoa; phylum Arthropoda; class Collembola; order Entomobryomorpha; family Isotomidae; genus Isotomurus; species Isotomurus graminis. Next base: position 3,720 of record JAQGAB010002295.1, read on the forward strand.
CTGTGATGATGATGAGTTCGTCTCCAGTGGTGGTCCTGTTTCTAATTTGTTTTGTAGGTTGTGTGAGGTGGAGGCCGCCGAACACGATGACGACAAGGAGAACACCAGCAGCAACAGCAGTGTGGCGGCTGGTGGTGGTGGTGTCGGAACAAGAAGAGGCGTGTACGTGACGGAGATCAGGTGCACCCCCATGTCTCTCGACGAGGTGCACGACCTCTGGGAATCCGTCTTCACAGCGAGGTCAGATTAATTCAAAGGCCAGTTCATTGGCGAGAGAGGTCTAATAATGATGAGTGTGTGCATAGGGTGGTGGAGGTCTTTGGTGGTGGTGGTGGAGCTGACCCCATGCTCCTCTTGTCGTCGGGCGAAGCTGCTGCAGGTTCCCTCTTGAAGCGGAACAGCGAGGAGAGTGTGAAGCTTAATCATCACCAGCAGTGGGGGAATAATGAGGAAGTCCTCCCCCCGTCGTGGCTCACCTCCGCCATGTCATTCCTCACTCACTGTCAGTTCACACACTTGATACATTAAGTGACTCCTACTCAGCCAAGTGCTCCTCTGTTTTAGACCCCCGCTGGAAGTTGCTGTCATCCTCCTCCGCCGGTGGTGGTGGTGGTGACACTGCGTCGTCTGCTGCAGGATCCTTCTACCCGAACATGTGTGGAGACGTCCTGCGGCTGGTCACAGAGTACTTCCGGTCCTACTCCGGGATCAGGGACAGCAGTGACAGCACCACCACTACTTTCTTCGACCTCGTCTCCCGGGTCTTCCAGCAGAAGCAGGACAACAACAACCAGCAGGGACGACAGCAGCAGCCACCACCACCGCGTCGTCACCCCCACCACCGTGGAGAAAAGAAAAGGTACTACGAGGAGGTGTGGGTGGGTGCGATGAGCGAGAGCACCGACGCCCTCCTCACCGGGCTCCTCCTCTCCCCAAATGATGACACCACTGATGCCGCCGCCGCTGAAGAGTTGTACTACGCGACCGAGTTCCTTGGAGTTGGGTCCCCACTCACCCGCGTCCTCAGCGAGAGGGACATCCGCGCTGGTGCTGGCGGTGGTGGTGGCGCTGGTTACTTTAACGCGTGCCTGACGCTCAGCCCCGGCGACCTCATTAACCACCCCAAGTACGAGGGCGTCAGGAGGAGACTCTTCAGACAAACCGCCACTACCAGCAGCAGCAGGTCACTCACTGACCTCACCAGCATCAGCAACCACGGGGGGATGACGATGATGTCACGGTCACCACTGCCACCACCATCCTTTCTTGACGACGACACGACCTGTTCTTCATCGTCTCCTTCGTTGCGGGTGGTGGGGCTGCGGTTGTTGTTGCTGCAGCTGCCGTGGGGGGTCCGGCGGCACCTCTACGTCCTCCTCCGGTTCATGGGCGGCGTCAGCAGGAACAAACTACTCCAACTCGACGTCGCCGCAACCAACAAGGACATTGTAAATGGCACACCAGTCAGTCTGCCTACGGTCTGTCTGATGATGATCATGTTTGGTGTACTGTAGATGCTCTCAACCTTCGTGGACGTCGTGTTCCCCACCACCGCCGCTACAACATCATTGCTGGTGGACCCGTACGTGTCTTTGTACCGTGAGCAGTTGGTGTGCTACCTGATGGACAACGTGGAGGGGCTCTTCTCAGTTGACGAGGACCTCCTCAACTCGGTCAAGGCGCAGATGCAGGAGAGGCAGGTGCAGCGCGTCAAGGTCCGTGGTGGTCAACAACGTTCAATAATACACACGTGGGTCCTCATCATCATGATCATCTTGTGTTTGTTGTCAGGTGTGGCGCCCGCTGCGTGAGGAGGAGGGTGGCGACGTGTACTGCGCGAAGGTATCGGCGGAGGAGTACGACGCGCAGGCGTACGCCATGAGGAACGCCAGCCTACGCGACCTCCTCGACGCCTACTGTCAGAAGGAAGACTCGAAACACACACGGAAAATGGTCAAGAAGGTCAGTTCAGTCGCCGTCGAGTGTCTTATTGTGTTGCTACTGACACTGGTTTTTGTGTACAGTTCCGCGAGGAGTACCCGCACATCTACGCCGAAAAGTTTGGACCACCCAGTGGTGGGGGCAAGAAAAATAGAGTGGTGGCAGCAACGGCAACAGCAGCAGCAACAGCAGAATCATCTCCACACGTCGTCGGTGGTGGTCGCCGCCGTCGAGTCTTGGGAGTGCTTTAACACACACCACCATAATGAGTAGCTGCAGTTGTTGATCTCAAGACAATCCATATATAATGTGTGCCATCAATTAATACACAGTGTACATAGTTTAAGCAATATTATAGTTAAGCAGTTTGTTGAGCAGAGGGCAATCATCAATTGTTGCAATACTCGGTAGGAATAAAGGTGAGCAACCCGACGCACCACCATTAACACTATTATTCATTCACACTTTTCAAACACTGTTGGACCTTTCTTTAAACCACCACCACCACCACCACCACCAGCAGCAGTAGCATTCATACGAGAACCACACACACACACACGCGTAATAATTAAGGAGGAGATCGTTTACTAAGCTGGTAAGTGTTTTCGTGCAACTCATCAAAGAAATTCAATTCATTGCTACTCCGCCGTCGTAGCTGGAAATGCAATTACATATCGTCTGCGGCGAAGGTCAGGAGGAGGAGGAGTATTACCGAGTAACAGTAGTAGTAGTGGTCAGTGGTCCTTCGCCCTGCTGCTGATGATAATTATTGCGCAACTTCTGCTGCCACTGCTGCTTAAGCTAGTTTCCTGGTAGTATTAAGTGGGTCGAAATGTCTCTGGAATCACTGCTGCTGCAAATAACTGACATTGAGTCCTACCGCGTATCCTACCTTAAGCATCGACGACGTGTCACTATCCTTAGTGTCTGCTGTTCGTGGAACCCTTTTGAGGACAGTTTCGCTGAATGACAGTTGCGGGGAAGTTGAGACACCACCACCACCACTTCTGCTACTTTTGTTGCTGCTACTGCTACAACACGCAATAATGATTGCTTTCTGGGAAACGAGTTGCACGCTTTTTGTGTTGACTTCGTGGAATCCACTATTCTCAGTGGCCCACACCACCACCACCACCACTACTCACTGCTTTACTCGGTATTCTCTCTCTCTCACTCATCTCTTCATATGTCACACACACACAACAAGTCTCTCCCTTCTTCTCAGTCAGAGATCATCATCGTCAGTTGTCTCACACCACCAGTAGTAGCAGAAACATTAAGCAGTTTAGTAACAGAAGTCCTTAATCAGTGATTAATTATGGTGTTGGCAGTGCCTCATCACCACCACCACCCCACTACAGCAGCAGGAGTTCCTCCTTACGACGAAGACGGCGGTGACCGTGCTCCCCTGCTGATGATGTCGTCATCCAAATCCTACACGCGGGCGTTATCCTGTGACCGCCTCCGGAAAGTCGAGGAGTGGGTGTGGTCACTCCAGAAAACCAACACCAACAAGAACTCAACAAAACCAAACAAAAAGACTGAAACAGCAACTGACTTCCTCAGTGGTGGTGGTGGCGATGACGAATCGTCCTCAGAGTCATCGTCACCCCTAATTGACCTCATTGACCTCGTCAACTCGACCAAACCACGCAGCACTCCGCCGCCGCCTTGTTTGCTCCCGCGGAATAACAGAGTCCAGCCTCAGCAGCATAATAAAACGTCGTCGTCGTCGCCGTTGCTGCTGTCGCCGTTGCGCCCACCACCACGACCACCTGTTGTTGTTGTTGAAGAAGACGTGGACGTGGGTCAGTGTGGGTGGTTCTGGGGCACCTCCGCCTCAATGGAGGTAAGAAATATCTCCGAAAGGAGCTTTTCTCAGAATTCAGTGGTGGTGGTGGTGGTCGTAGAGAGAGTGAAGACAAAACTCTTGTTCCCAGTAGACACGCTACGTCATCAATTCGAGGAATCACCTCAACCAACTTCTCACCCCACCAGCTGCTCCTACACCACCACCACCACCACCAGCAGTGGAGGGGCACCTTGAGACTCACTTAATCTGATCTTGAACTATTAATTCTTCTTGTTTTTCCTCCACCACCACCACCACCACTGCTGATCCTGATCATTAAGCTTGTCCATTGACGTGCGTCGTGCGTGCGTGTCAAACTAGTCCACTACGTCACTAATAACTTGCCCTTAATTCCCTTAGTCTCTTCACTCGTTGTTGTCGTCGTGCGGGATAGGGACCTTCCTGTTGCGATCCTCCTCGCACCCCCTGTACCGGTACACCCTGAGCGTCCAGACCTCCCGCGGCCCTACCTCCGTTCGAATCGTCCGATCCGCCACCACTACCCAATCATCATCACCCTCCGTGTACTCCCTGGACAGCGCGGACAGTCGCCTCCCGCTCCCGCGGTTCCCCTCCGTCGTCGCCCTCGTTCAGTATTACGTCAACGAACACCACCACCACCAGTCCAGTCAAAAGAAGAAGAAAGTCAAGTTGACCACCCCCACCCCACCACCTGACCAACAGCAGCAACAGCAACAAGTGGTGTGGGTGGAGTCGGGTTCGGGTCGCACTCACTCTCGCGTGGTCCTGTCGCAGCCCCTCCTCACCAACCCGCACTCACTTAAGCACGCCGCCAGACTCGCAGTCAACAGACTACAGCAACAACAATCTTCTTCCTTAAACTCCTCCTTCACTATCCCCACCTCCCTCGTCAAGTACATCCACACCTACCCCTTCACTATATGACCACCACCAGCTACTGATTAATAAACTGATTTATTTATAATCCGCACACACTTAATCTGCTGCTGAGCTGTATACACACTTGACACTTAAGCGCTCTCGAGTAAAACGGCGATCCCCTGCCCACCCCCAATACAAGCAGCCCCGACGGCATACCTCCCCCCGCTGCGCTTAAGTTCGTAGACGAGGTTGGCGGTGATTCTGGAGCCGGAGGCGGCGAGGGGGTGGCCGAGGGCGATTGCCCCTCCGTTAATGTTAAGCTTGGCGTCTGGAATGCCGAGGTCCTTTTGACACGCGAGCGTTTGTGGCGCAAACGCCTCGTTTATCTCAAACACGCTGACGTCATCGATCTTCAGACCCGCCTTCGCCAACAGCTTCCTGATCGCCGGAACCGGACCGATTCCCATCACACGAGGGTCCACCCCAGCCACCGCGTAACCCACCAGGCGAGCCAGCGGGGTCAGCTTGTGGGCTACCACTGATGACTCACTCGCCACTATTATCGTCCCTGCTCCGTCGCAGATGCCCTACACACATCATTAAGGATCTTGTGAACACAATAATTAAATACTTAATCACTGATAGTGACTAACCGAAGCGGACCCTGGTGTGACGGTCCCGTTGTCCTTCTTGAAGACGGTGGGTAGTTTTCCGAGTTGCTCTAGCGTGGTGTTTGGCTTAGGGTGTTCGTCCTGGGTCATCTCCACGACCTTCCCCTTAACTTTCACCTGGACGGGTGTGATTTCGTCCTTAAACTTCCCCTCGGCATTCGCCTTGGCCCAGTTCTGCTGCGACCTGAACGCAAAGGCGTCCGACTCCGCCCGACTTATCTTGTGCGACTCGGCGAGGTTCTCGGCCGTCACTCCCATCGGCGTCTTGCAGTACGCGTCCGTCAACGAACTCCACAAACAGTCCTCCAACTTAAGCACACAACAAATACACACGGATCATACACATTTGGTCTTATTGCCACTTAAGTCAAGTGTGTGTGTGCATACGTTATAGTTGGCTCCGAGTTTGGTTCCGAAGCGGACGTTGCGGACGAGGAAAGGGGCTTGACTCATGGACTCGGTCCCCCCGGCGAGGACGACGTTGGAGTCGCCCATCTGGATCTCCTGCGCCGCGTTCACCACCGACTGGAACCCCGAGCCGCACAACCGGTTCACCGTCAGCGCCGGACGGTCCTGCGGGATCCCACACCGAAGCAACACGTGACGAGACACGTACGCCGCGTCCCCAGATGAACACTACACACAAACAGCGGCAGGGGTGAACTTTAGAGATGTTGGTGATGATGATGAGGACGTGACTTACGCTGATGACGTTCCCGATGACGGCAGAGTCGATGATGGCGGGGTCCAGCTTGGCCTGCGCTATCGCCGCCTTACTCGACAACTCTGACAGGTCCACACACGTGCGCGAGGACAACAGGCCCCTGCACCGGACCGGAAAGAGAGCAGAGTCAGTTTAAGATTCATTCAACAGTCGTGTCGTGGTGGCAGTGGGGGGCATTTAAACTCACCCGAAGGACCCGAACGGCGTCCGCTTCGCCGCTACTATCATCACTCCTACAACACACACAGACACACAGGGACATCAACGTTGTGATGATCATTAAGGGACCTTAAATTGAGAGAGTAGTATACCTTTGGTCAGGGAACACATCTTGTCTTAACTCTTCTGGGGAAATAGCACCACCAGGGATTCAACTTAATATTCTTCCTCCTTCCTCAACTTCTCAAGTGTCAATTAATCTGTGTGTGTGTGTTGTGCAACTCTCGCAAGCAGTGGTGGTGGTGGTGGTCAAAGTCCAAAGTTCAAAATAAATGTTGCAGCCAATCCTAAGACAAGTTACGACACACACAGACAGATGTTGGTGTGGGGCGTGTTGATACACCCGGTGGTGGTGATGTGAAATAAAGTACGAGCGACTTGTCAAAAAGTGTGTTTAATGAAGTAGATGAGTCCCTTAGAGTTAAGAATACTTGAGAGTGAGAAAAACCGACTTAATAAATAATAAATATCCTCTAAAGATCATCAAGAAGAGTTTTGCTGCTGCTGCTGGTGATCCTCCTCCTCTTGTTGTTGTGGCTGCTGCTGCCACTGCTGCTGATTGAGCCCCGCCAGTTGGTGGAACAGTGAAGGGTCAAAGTTGATCACCTGACACACACACCACAGACAGTTAATCAAGTTGCTCATTAAGGGGTGATGAAGCTGTACGTACCTGAACGTCGGAGGTGTGGTTGAGGATTCCCGAGTGGTACAGCTGGTTCCTCAGGTCAACCGGGACCTCCGATGGCAACTCCACTCCTCCCCCTGATGACGATGACCCATACTGATGCTGCTGCTGCTGCTGCTGGTCATTAGTTGCCTGCTCTCCCATCCTCCTGTCCACTTGTTGCTGTTGCTGCTGCTGCTGTTGGAGGTGCAGCTGGTTCCTCAACTCGTCCTGGATCCTAGCCACCACCGACGAGTCGTCATCCCCATTGTTGCTGTTCTGTCCACCACCATTTGACGACGATTGGGTCTCAACGCTGCTGCTGCCTGGTTGCTGCTGCTGCTGCTGGAACTGTTGAATTTGTGCGGAGATGTCGAAGGGGTATTGGCTGGGGGGGTGGTCAAAGTGAACCGCCAGCTTGGACGGGCTGTGCATGTTCTCCCCCGGAATTATCAGCGTTCGCAACGTCGTTCCACCGCCACCGCCATACTCTGCCGTCTCATTTGACCCCCCTACTGTTGACTCCTGATGCTGCTGCTGCTGCTGCTGTCCATACTGCTGCTGCTGCTGCTGGTCTGCTCCTAGTTGCAGGTCCCTGTCAGGACCCCTGACGTTGATGGATGGCACGGGTTTCTCGAGTGAGATTTCTGGTTCGGAGTACGAGTTGTAGGGGTCATCGTAGGTGATGGTCTTGTTCTTGTGGGAGTACTTGACGTAGAAGACGTGGACTGGCTCGGGGGTGGGGTTCAGGTACCCCGGGTGGATCGCCGGTGGCGGCAGAGTCGGCAATGGCGGCAGCGTCACGTTACTGTCCTGCACTATTATCTCGATTATCGGCTCAGGCTCCGTTACCACGTAGTACGTCGGCAGAGGGGATTGCGTTGGACCGTAACCTGGACCTGGAGGTGGGGGTCCTCCTCCTAATGGCCCTACTCCGTCGTATGCTGGACCACCACCAATACCGTCGTACCCACCGGGACCGCCATGTGGTCCTGGACCACCGCCAAGATGATTAATACCCACGTGGTGGTGCGATGATGCAGATGTCAGTTGGTGTTGACTTGGAGCTGCTGCGTACTGGCCTGCAGAAGCTGAACTACTCGAAGAAGCTTGTTGCTGTTGCTGCTGCTGGTGGTTAAAGTGGGCGTGTCCAGACTGGAAAGCAGAGTTGATGAGTTGTTTAATTCCTCCTGCTCCGCCGAGTGGAACTCCGATTCTGTTTCCGCCGTTGTCCTGGACGTCTCCGTTGGGGAGGATTGCAGCGCCGCCGGGGAGAAGAACTTGCTGAGGAGGAGGGCTGTCGTAGATGTACCCTCCTCCGGTGTTGCTCCCCTGTTGCTGGTAGTGGGGGTGGTAGTGCGGACGAACTATCTCGTTCGACCCTATCTCATCCTCGTCGTGCGGGGACACCGTCGACGGACCAAACTGATGCTGCTGTTGCTGCACAGGGTGTTGTTGTTGTTGGTGCATTTGCGGATCCTGCATTTGATGCGGGTGGGGGTGGTTGGGGTGTTGTGGGAACCCTCCAACCTGTTGCTGCTGCTGCTGCTGCTGGTAGAACTGCTGCTGCTGGTGTTGCTGCATTTGGAGATGCAAGTTGGTGTGATGGCCGTTGCTGGTGAGTGGCTCCCGGTCGGTGTAGGTGTCGATCGGGGTCACAGACGCTCTTGTCGGGCCAGCCAGTTGCTGTTGGTGGTGGTGGTTCTTGAAGAATAACCCTTGTTGTTGTTGCTGATTGTTGTCCTGCTGCTGCTGCTGCATCTGATTATTGTTCTTGTGCTGTAGTAGTTGTTGTTGCTGTTGGAGTATTTGTTCTTGTGCGAGTCGGAGTGCCTGAAGGTACGCGAGGTCCTGGGTGAGTTTGTCCCTGTCGATGAACGACGAGTCCTCCAGTGACGA
>JAQGAB010002296.1:0-12530 GCA_034696565.1 Isotomurus graminis
ACACACACACACAACAGTCTCTGTTATCTACCTACACAACATTTATTCGTAGTCCCTGGTGTTGTCCTCCGATGGATGAAGATCCGATATGATTTATTGCTCCGTCTTTCTCCCCAGGCTTTACACACACTAACTTACACACGAGATAAACCAAACTCACGCATATACACACACACAGTCCTTGACATTGCTCGTTATTCCGGTGATTCTTACGGGGACAAAAAGAATCTTCACGAAAAGCATAGAGATACATCTACCTATGAGAATAGATGTCATGTCGGATGTCATACTACGAATAAGAATCCTTCCATTCCATTTGTGTGCACTGCTCTCTTTCTAATCGCTTTCCCTCATAAATATTATACATGTGTCATATCATCCCTTTTATCTCAGACCAATTCATGAATTCCTTTCCCCTCCAGCCACTTGTAAAGTATCCCTCTGATACTCCGATTTCAGTGTATCTTGATAACGACGACGATTCCCCTTTCTGTTGTGCGTTCATCTCCAAGTCTCAACTTTTCTTGAAAGATTACTTCACAAGTACACACAGTAGTAGCAGTTGCCGTACTTCTAAAATACATGCAATCATTATGCACACAATCTCATTTAAAGAAATCAAACCACACATATATTTCCTATCTTCAATTCTTTACAGATAATTCCATACCGTACGGTACAAGATGTAAAAGAGGGAAAGGCGTTTGTCTTTCACCAAGTGGGAAGTGGTGTCCATCTCTCTCCTTTATTTCAATCCTTAGAACGATGGAACCCAACTCTCAACTCTTGTCTATAAAGCTGTAGATGCGAGTAAAAATAAATCACCCGAGAGACAATAAAATTTCCACATTTAGTCCATTAAAGAGTTCGAATTTAGTCATAAATATGGGGCGTAAGACCAGACCACTCGTTGCGTCTTTCTCACACACACACACACACGCGTATATATACGTAGACTTTCACATGGCAAATCATAACTCAGATGGAAGACGACCTCTTCAGCCACCACACCAAGACCTCAGAATCTAAGTTATTGCCGAGTCTTTGAGTTCTTTATATGTGCATGTAGAATTGAATGTAGAACTCTGCAGGGAAAGGGGTGGCGGTGGTGGTAGTTGTGAACTGTGTGTGTGTGACCGTCTAAGGCATAAATAAAGCTACGAACAGAGCGATAAATGATCCACAAGGATTATTGAATCTGCAGTCAGAAAAGAGAGTGTGAGAGAAACCATCCCACTTACATGAATTCCAATCCACCTTATTTCTCTTCTACACTCCTCTGAGAGTATTTATACATAATATGTTTCCTGGAAATGCCACACAAACCAAAGTACCATCTGGAAATAGTCTTTAGCAGAAATATCAACCTCACCACTTCTCAATATTTAGATTTACACAAAGTAAATAATGACTCTGGAAGGGTTAAGTACCAAGTGGTGTTTGCTTCCCTTTCTCTCTGTGACTTATTGTTTCACCTTCGCACTTTAAAATCAATCTTCAGCCACTTTATCCTATTGTTGTGTTCATTTATTCTTTCTCCAGACTTAATTCTCCTTCACCATCCAGAGTTATATAGGCTCGGTCAACCTTTACCAGATGTTTTAATAAATCCTCTGGACAGAGGGAATTACAGTTGTAAGTATTTTCTCTGGAGAAAGCATATCCACAGCATAAATGTACTTCGTGTCGATTTAAATTCCACTGGTCTCCTCACTTTTTCTCTCTCCTTCTTCTTCTTTCTCAATTTATCAGCCTTTACACAAAAAAGGAAAAACGAGGAGTCTCTCCAAACCAAAATTAAATGGGGTTCACTCCAAGTTTGTTCTTGTTCTCACACTGGTGCGTAAACGGTGTAAGAATAAAAAGACCTTTAGAAGAGGAAGGATTGCGGTGTTGGACTTGGTTGGCCCTGGCGATGGTGTGCAGAAGTCCGTTTGTGTAAATGAATGTCATTTGCATCAAAATAATGACTAGGCAATGGTTCAATTATCGCAGTCATTGAAGTGAAGGGAGAGAAGTTGTTTTTACACAAAGGAGAGAGAAACTTTTCCAGTTAAAAAGTCAGTGAGCAATGGGAGCTCATTATAATTCCTTTCTGAGCTCCATTCTTCCCTCAATCTCCCCATTTTTCATAACACACACCAACCCAATCTCGAACGCGCATAAATTACAACCCATTCCTCATCACGCAACTTTCTCCATCTATTCCCATTCACTTTCTCCTGTGTATTCCCAGCATCTTGTCTCCCCAAGACCACCACCGGCACCACCACTTCTCTAACTTACAAAACCTTCTCTCAACTATTAATCCTTCTCAAACATTGTGAGGTGTATTTGTTTTCGCTCACTTAACTTACCACATCCTCTCATGCTACATTGAACATTCCTTCGCTTACGGGAAATGCAAAAGCCATGGATAATAACCTGATCGAATAAATATTCACAGGTTATTTTTAAAGTAAAGTTCCTATACACACTCCATATATAGTCCCTATCAACCTTGAGACTGAGAGTACACTGCGTGAACACATTATCCTTGAAGTATTAATTAAGACATTCAATTAAAGGAAACCGTGAAGCATAAAGCATATAAAGAGTAAGAGTGCCATACAAGAAGTCATGTAGCTTTCCCTCCAGTGACTTTCATCCTTATTACCCAAAAGCTGGTATGAATTCATAGACAAACGGATAAGACTTTAGGTGGAAAAAGATGGGTGTTTCATTGACTTGTACGTGTGTGTGGGTAGGTGATTTATGTATCGGGTGAGAGAGAAAGTAGAGATGAGTAAATCTCTGTGAGAGAGCTCGAGGGTCTTATCTTCGAAGCCTCTCTGCGTATTGGGAGATAAGCAAGAAAGCATCGTAATGAGAACTCTGCCTTTCTTTCTTCAAAATCAGATGGATGATTCAGTGACGGATAAAAAAGTCTGTTGCCCACGTCTGTATAGACACGTACGAATGAATGTTAGCGGACTCCACGCTCTCCTCATTCCAAAATGAACTTAATTGGCTTGTTCATTGGCTCTGACAGGAGGAAATTACAAAGTGATTTTTTCTATATTCCCCTATGAACATTTCTCTCTTGTGTGTGTGTGTTGATCGTCTAACCACCACTGCCACTATCACCACTACTAAAAGACCATCAAGAGCCAACTCGTCAGACAGATAAGCTTGTTAGTGTAATGGAAGACTCGACCTGTACGGAAAGATTTCCTTACTCACTCCTTCTCTTTTTCTCTCTGTCTCTCTTAGTTTAGAACTTTACTCAATAATTTAAATGCTTCAATGAGACTGTTACAAATTTTTTATTGCTTTATTTGAGTACTCAATCTAAGTGCAAATAGCACAAGTACTCGAAACTTTTATTATTATGATTTAGGCGCTCTCTGTAGTCAAACTTTCTTTATAGTTTTCCATTGAAAATGATCTCAAGCATACGGAAAAGATTGTTTCGATCCTTGGATTACTCCACTTGGCTCTGGTTCCTCCAGAAGTAATCAAACTGTACAGTTTTCGAGAGTTTATTTTTTACACTCCTGCTTTCTCCTCCACCCAATCGGTAGACACATTTTTTGCTGCGTCAGAAAGTCTACGTTTCCTTCTCTGTCTCTAATTTATGAAATATGACGTGCTTGACAGTGTGCAAGGTAAGTTAAGGAGACGTTCAGCGTAATGTGGACGAAGGGAGTCTGTCCATCGATTGTCGCAACTAGGAAACTCTCGGGAACAAAGCCATGTAGACTCCAGCAAGTTGGCCACACTCTTCCTCTTTACCATTGGTCCTTCTTCTTTAGCCCTGGGCTTCGTTTGAAATGAGTGATGGATTGTAGTTTTGTAGTGTAACCATTACACAAAGTTAAGTCTTTCTAGTCTACACTTTTTCTCTCCTTTCGTTCTTCAGATCGATAAGCAATTAGTGCGAAATCTTGTGCACCACACAGAGAGACCTGAGTCTTAAAATCCACACACACACATACGTGGATACACTCATTTATACATATACCCACATACATATCAACCTCACAGACTTTGATAGATTACGGAGGCTCAAAACTTCCAAACCCAAATCTATTTCCTAAACAAATACCCCCACTACCAGTACTACTTTCTTTCCTCTTTCACTAAATTGTTTCCTTCCAATTCAAAGTCTTGCAAAAGTATTCTTAGTTTCTCTCTCCCTGCCCCTTTCCTTCGTTCTCAATTACACTTCGATTCATGTATAATATTCCTTATTATAAATCGTGTGGATTTATTATATAACTCACATTTGATTTATTTTATACGCACACACACACATGCTTATGCATATAACTATTTGTAGTATGAAACCATATAAAACACACAATCGTTTGGGTAAAAATAACCCGGACTTTCTCTCTCTTTTCGGTGTCATGTGGAGAGATTGATCATAATGCATTTGATGTTGATGAGGCGCAGAATGAGGACCGACACGACTTTCCTCTTTCCTTTACTCAAACATCTCTCATCAATTACTTCCTTTGTGTACAAGAAAGGATTTCACTTAACGTAGATGACAAGATGGAAACTGGTCACCCATTTGTTTTTACTTGATCCATACATCATCATCCCATTTTGGGTCCTACAAAAGTCACGAAAGTATGCAGAAGTGGTAGGAGACAAGGGTAGTTTAAAATAAAAAATGACTTTCCTTTCAGGTTAAGTGTATCATCTCTATGGTGCATCATCCATCGACAATCGACTCCTTGCATTCAAGAGACTTGTGGGACAATTTGTGTGTCTCCAAGTAGGACGTGATGTGACTTTGAAGAGTAAGGAAAGAACAACGCACTGGCATGCAAAAGTAGAGAGTTCTTTCACTAGTAGTACTACATATACTCCTCATATATCCGACAAGGTACATGTGTGTGTGTGTGATTGCTGCTTAGAGTCGAGGGTATACTTTTTGTTTCTCTGGTGGTGGTGGTGATCACGCAGCAGTCCTGGTCGCAAGAGAAAGCTCGACAGAAGGACAACGAATGCCCCATTTGTCGGTGTGTCCGTGATTACATTGCATTAGTCTTCTTGTACTACAAGATGTCCAAGTGGCCTACTCCTCCCTCACTACATAAAGTTGATTGCAATTCTCCTTCCACTTTCTCCCTCCGTCAAATTCGAAACCTTTCATGCCACCTGCCAACTCAACCCTCATAATCTCCATTAAATACAAGAAACCCGTTGGTATTTATGTAGTGTAACAAGTCAAAGGTCATTTTCTATTCTGCTTAAGTATCACACAGTATATAATTCCGTAGCCCAACCTAATAATCATTACCATTGTACTTTCCCTTTCGTGTAATTGTCCACTATATAACTTCATCATCTCCCATCCTCCAGTAATAATCAGCCATTGAGAAGCCCAGTGAACCGTCGAGCACACGGCTAATTAGTAATTAAGCGAGACAATGGATAATGATCTGAGTCATTGATGAAGAGGTCATAATCGTATAAAGGAGCATTAAGTCATAAATTCAAAGAAATCCCATTTCCCTTGTCGTGGTTCGGCATTCCGTAGCCACCACCACCCAAACTCAATTCCACGGACTCTTCTTCACTCTTGTGGAAGAAGCCACCACAGCCGAGTAAAAACTGGAAACTCTCGAGGAATCTCCTTCAAGAAGCATGCGATGATGATGAGCTTTCCGGTTCTGTTGTTGTGTGTCCATACGATTGTTGATGGGGGAGGCTCTGGTATTAATTATACCGTTGGCCATGTCATGGAGGGTTTATTAAGTGGTTTGCTGCTCCAATTTCCACTCTCCTCTCGTTTCCGTCAGTTTGAGAAATCGAGTCAAGTCTCAAGTGCCACTCCTTCATTACTCTTAAACCCTTTTGTTGTCAATCCCCATTGTGAACCCCATCACCACCAAACTGCTCCTACCTAACCGAGACTTCCTCTAAGGTTATTGCAACTTTTGGCACACTTAAAAACAACATTGCGACCTACCATATGTCACATGCAAACTTGCACACAACAATCTGTCACTCTTTCCTCTACTCACAGTCTAATAAAAACTTTTGTATACACTGTGTCATTCTTCCACCCATGTCATCATCCATTTCCAACTTACATGGACCTGAATCCAGTCCTGCTGTGTGTGTGTGCCTTCCTACCTGAGCTCTCCAGATGCACTATACCTATACATGCACACCTTCCCCATTAAAACCTCTTTATAGGCCTGCTTGACATTTCAAGATGAGGAATTAGTGGTTACTAACAAGTAACTTTCTTCTTCCACCTCTGACCTGGGAAAACTATGTAGTTTTTCCATAGCCACTACCACCACCAAGTATATCTAATATGCTTAGGCTAAAAGCAGAGGAGAAAACTCGTGAGAAGGAAGAACCCAAGTCAAGTGCAGAAGTGGTGGAGGAGTTAAGGAAGGGATTTGATGCTCATCCAATTGTGTAATGGAAGAAGAGAGGCTGTGAAATGGTCGTGTGTGGCCATTCTTAAGCTGACCAAATCACTCCTTTCACCCAATTTCACTCCCATTTTTCCATTACACAGTCTCTCACTCTACGTCTTAACTACAATCAAATAGAATTGGACTTTTGTTTTGATCCTGGAGCATGGAGCGGACTTTTATTGTCAGCTTTCTTCATCGCCCTGTGATGGTGATGGGTGTTAATCCACATTCCTTCTTCATTCTTTCTACTCATAATACTCATAACTCCAACACTAAAGTCTGTCTTCTTACCTACACACTTTCTATATACCTAAAACACATACTCCAAATCCCTGAATTACATTGCTACTCCCACAAACCTACACCAGTTCAATTCCACCCAACGACCAAATCTAAAATAAGTCATTCTTTCCATCACATTCCATTCCCGATTCGCTTTTCATTATTTTTATTTACTTCTCCCAAATGAAACTCGTTCGCCCAAACTACTCTAAGAAAATATGAAACATTTCTGGGTGGAATTCACACTCCTCAACCACCACCAACATTTCTTATTAAATTTAGTCTCGCTCAGTTTTATCACCCGAATATTTCACCCGCTACAACCAACTATCATTTCCTCTGGAAAGACACATTAGACAAAATGTATCTCATGTGGAGCAACGACAGTTCCTTTCATCTTCTTCTGACTCTTTGTCTCCTTTACATTTCCTTATGATCATCATCAAGACAAGGAAAATGGCTAAAACAACTCGCATACTCTTCCACTTTTGAATATATATCGGCGTGTGGTGTATACACACATCCACATGCACTTTCTTGGGTGACAAAGACACATGAAAAATGAAAGGATTGAGGGAACTTTCTCTTTTATTCATTCAAAGACCTTCATCATCATCCACACACAAGGTCTTCTCAAACAGTACCATAGTCTGCATCCACACACATACACACAAACACACACACACAATCTTTCTATGTATCTATTCATCGTCTATTTTAAGAGGAAGGAGACAAAAGGCAAATGTGATAGGAGAGAGAGAGAGAGACTTGGTAGTGGTGGTCTATTTGTGTGTCATATAGAGCCATTCCAAAACTTGTCTTTTTCCCTTTTCTCCGTGTGTGAAAGCGACACCGTTAGACTTCCTCGAATGGCCAAAATGGGTGCAATATCGCCAACTAAACCAAAAAGGGTACTTATCTTGATGTGCATTCCACACAATACACCAATCTCTTAGGCCACATGTGGGCCATCCATTACCAACTTTCCCTTCCACTTTCTCCGCACTCCTTCTTCCACCTCTTCATCCTCTGTGGACACCTCCGTGTCGCATCTCTTTATACCTCTCCATTTGTCTTTAAGACCTCATGTACATGTTGTTCCAGTAAAGACTTCTAGTCTGCCTCATCCCTCCCCACAACAACCAAAAAGTCCTCCACCATCACCTTTTCCTCCTATCTCCACTTTCTAATCTGCCTCGTGCTTTTTGTTTCCCCGGTCCTATTACTTCTGCCACTACACCCATTACTTGACTCAAGCACAACGCCGTATGTGCACTGGAATTACATGAGGGACAAATTGTAGTGTCCAGTTATCTGATGATTCGTTTCATTTTTCAAGGCATGCACACCATATCCCCGGAAAGTGTCTACTATAAAAGCAATACGCCTTATGGGTACTTATTATTATCCCTCCATGTATATCTCCACACTCTTACTACACAACTCAATACGAGATGATGAGAAGAGATAATGCGATTGTGTGGTGGTGGCTGTGCTCTACATTCTTAGTTCATCCGGAAAGAATGGGGCCACCACACACTAGTGAAGCAAAGACTACACACACACGTATCCACATACTCATGTACATACATATAAATATATCCTCCAAGGCGTTGAGCGAGCAGAAATAGAAATCCGTCTTGGAAATTGAAACTCTAGGATTTTGTCCGACTGGGTGATTTTGAATGAGCTCATCCTCCCCTCTCAAACTTCCTTCCTCTCTACACAATATTATAACTTTTCAATACATGAGAAAGACATGTTTAAAGCTAAGAAAACACGGAGCTTACTCCTTTCACTCTACGTCCTTACCAAAACACACAGATATGCACGAATGTACGAGACAAGTAGAACTAGTAGAAATGTATAGGGTGCATCAGCTTTTCTTACTACACATCATCTACCACCGTCAACCGTGCAGTATTTGTTCAATACTTCAGATGAGACAGAAGAGCAGATCTTCACTTCATGACTACTCTCTGTGAGTCTATATAAATATACACACCAATGTGTGTGGGAAACCATGCGGTAGCACTACCAAAAGATGAAAGTATGAAACTACTATGACACATAAACAATGGATGAAAGAAGCTTCCCAAGCAAATGTCACGTTAGCCTGTTATTCCCTCTGAAACCCAAGGGAAACTATCTGTGTACAAGTAAATAGGAGATTTAGTTCGAGTCAAAGTAGTTTCTTTCACGCACGGTATGTAAGTCAGGAGAGAGTGTGTATAGACTCAGCTACTTACACACACAGGCAGATACATTTCCGTAAATCAGGTTGATCCACGAAAAGCTAAAGAAACGACAAAAGGCTGGGATACACACAAACAGTGATTGTCAAGGTACAAGACATTAAACAAAGATCTTGACACGTCTGTCGATGAACTCATCAAGAGTGTGGGTAATAATTAAGGTAGGGAGAAAGTCATTAACGCAGAGTCACGGAGAGGAGGATACAGTGTAGAAAGTATAGAAAGGGGAAGCAGGTTGGGAGACGTTTTGACGCTCAAATTGTTTATACAGAATCTTTCTTTCTGTTCATCAGGATTCACTTCTTGTCTTGCCCATCTGTCTTCCTTCAAGACTTTCTCTCGGACAACAAACACCTCCATCTAGCACAATGGGAATAGTAGGAAAGCCAAGCAATATTTTAGACAAAAAATTTCCCAGAAACAAACTCAATCTCTTTGCCAAATGGTGCAATTTCTTTCTTTAAATCGTTCACTACCCTATGTACTTAGTACACACGGCTAAGCCAGGATAAAGCTACCCAATCCTTTCTTCTGTTTACTCAGACAAGAGTTTTGCTTTCTATCTTTGTTCTATGAGACTCCTCTTCTTTTTATACACAAAAGTTGGAACGTGTATTATGTATATACCCACAGAGAGATTTTACAAGTCGCTGTAGAGTAGTAGCCTATTCTTTTTTCTTGACGTTCTCATTTTCGGACTCAACTACCAACTACATATATACGATGGGCAGGAGTAAACGTGATTGCTTTCAAAGATTACTCGGCTCAGCCGTGTTTCTTGGAATTGTCTCAGTAATTTCTGTTCTCAAGCAGAAATAACTCACTTTATTATCCATCTGGAGGAGTGACGTGGACTTAGCACGGGAGAAATGAATCGGGCTCTTGGCTTCAATGAAGACATACATACTTCTGCACAAACCTCCTTTCATCCTCTGTTTCTTTCTCAATTTAAAAAGACACGGAAGACAATTACAAGGTTGTCTGGATCCCGTTTTATCGTGGTTACTTATGTTATTCCTTTCCTATCTGGAGAAAGTCATGTTGTGCTCCGCGTACAGGGTTAACTCCCTCCAACCTCCAGAGGTCTTCTCCAGTCACACTCCACACGTTATACACCCTGGACAAACTCACTTTCTCCTTTCTTCAAGTCGAAAGGAAAAAGCCCCCAGAGAAGGAGGTCCTTATACAACATAAAGATAAGACTATTCTTTCCTCCCCAAGCAAGAATGGAACAAAAGGACGAGTGAAACTACTAAGTAGTCGTGTATACCTACCCAGAGTTACATTCTATACACACAGTCCCTCTTCACAACCTCATCTTAATACTTAAGTGTTTCTTTTTTGCCTACCCCAGATTAGGTGCATCGTTCCAGGCTATTTTTGATTCCAGTGTGACTCCATCCAACGTATGGAAATACTAGTCATTACACTGAAAGAGACATTTTAAATGGACCTATTACTTGCCTCTGTGGTTTTTCCCATTGTTCTCTCTCCGTACGTCTCAAGAGCTCGATTAAAAACGACTCATATCATCTCGTTCAATATTAAGGATATTTGCATCTCCCTTCACCCTTAAAGTCTTTCTTACCCAAGCAACCCCAATCTTACGCTTCTTTCTTCTTTACTCTTGCATCCCATATTATTATTATTATTACTGCAGCAACCATTATACCACTGGGTATTAGCAACCACCACCAAAATCCCTTTTGTCAATTGTTATTTCCCTTACAAAACTACAAACTACCTTTTACACTCCCACCACCAACCCATTCCTCCTGTCCACACACTCCACACTCTCCATTCCAATTTAACTTTAGATTACCACTTAAACTGATATTAGTCCGAACTTTCTACGAATAAATTGCATTCAATCGATGTGTAAAATGCACTAGGAATTTAATGCACACAGCATTGCAGAGGATCAACTTGAAACTCTGTTCTCTCCACTCCTTCTGCATTCTCTTCTCTACAACCCAATGACCACATATATGAATCTTTCTGTGTGTAACTTGGAAATGGAAATAAGCTTTTAGATAGAAGCAACCTCAAAAGAAAAGGAACCTCTGTATATCTATGCAGCTCCACCCCACATCCCCCTCAGTCCATATAATATTACAGACTCAATCCTCGAAACAAATACACAACCTTTCCCCAGTGGGATCTCAAAAGTATTCAAATATTGTTTGAGAGTGAAACTTTATTTGCTCACAATTTGTCCAAATATGAAGAAAGTTTTGTTCTCATTTCATTTTATAAACACATCTGTCTGCATTCCTCTACACTTCATAAGTCTTTGGTGGAAGGAAAGCAATCCGCGTACAGAGTATACAACACGACTTTCTCCTTCCACCACCCAAAAACTAAATGTAGCCAATCTTATCCTCCAGACGTTGTTAAAATGAAGAAGATTACACAGAGAGAGACTCCTTTTCGCCTTGTGTGATTTATGTCTCATTCTTGGTCAAAGTTCTCATAATTACAAAAACTCTTTTTTCATCTCATTTCCTTGATTTATGATTATGAGACTCTGTTGCATAATAATAATCGCTCTAGAATAACTACACACACACACACACCTCATATACTCACAACACAAAACTTTTTACCTTATGGGAGTCTTAGTCGTCCTGCAGAGAAAGTTGACTGTGTTAAGAGACAAATCCAAGCTACCCACAACTACCTACATATATTGTTACACTACTCAAGCGTTTGTAAGTAATATATAACAAGTCCCTCGGTGTGTGTGTATGTGAAAGAGAGGTGTGCTGTGGGCTCTTTTGAATAAATAAATGATGAGAGTATGAGAGAGCTTATCTGGTTGATGTGCCAATGCCATGGCCAAAGAAAAGTTTGAGAGACTGATGATAATGATGAGAATATAGGGAAAGGGGTGCGGGGTGGTGGTGTGGTCGGTTGTCAAAGGAGGAGAGTGAGACGTATGCCAAAAAGAGAGGAAATGGACGTGTCAATTCATCTCGCGAAATCCCATCGTCTCCATCTCATCTGGAGCATCCATCACGTCCCACCACTCCACTCTTTAACGTCAATTTACTCTTAGCTTCCCTCATCCTATCATCCCTATTCCTCCATTTATTAAAAACACCACCAGTCTTTCTTTATTTCAGTCTTCTCGCTTTTACGAATAAATTGTAAACAACTTTTCCCCACTTTCTCACTCAGTAACTTTACTAAAGTTATATAGTAGAGAGGGGGTAGCGTTGTAACAGATAGAGACTCCAATGGAACTGTGTATATGCAACCATCCGGTTCACTCGGGCTTTCACTCATTCCTCTTGACATCTCACGACTTCTCAGTCTTCCTACACTTTCACATATACACACACACACGACGAGGAGCAGATGCAGAAAAAGTTTCTTACTATCGTGTCTCCGCATAAAATTGTTCATCTCAATCAATTTCCTCTTTCCTTATCTCCGAGCCAAATCACACAGCTTATCAATGAACAAAGAGAGTGTGACGCGTGATTTCCAACCTCCCGAAAAGGATTACTACACACTCTTACTTTCCCTTGACTCTTTCTCTAAGGAGATTCACGCCAGATCC
>JAQGAB010002297.1:0-12525 GCA_034696565.1 Isotomurus graminis
CTCCGGCCAACAACAATGACACGACACTTCCAACGACTGAAAGACCCTCGTCTCGCAACGAAACTTCAAACCCCTGGAAAACTACAGCTCCGACGACACCAGAGATTACTACTTTTTCTCCCAGTACATGGTCATCATCAGCGACGACTGAAGAATCTACGACCACAGATAGTCCGAATAGAAATTTGTCTTGCACAAGTAACGGGTTGTATCCATATCCGGGGGATTGTGCACGGTATTACAGATGTATTACTATCGGAGGCCAGTTTCATACATATACTTACCAGTGCCCGCATGATAGATTTTATGATGCTACTAAGCAGTTGTGTGTTCTTGGAAGTTGTTTGGTGACTACAACGGATCCTCCAGTGACCCCAATCGTGACCCCTACCCCTGCACCCTTGTGCTCCAATGGTTCAGGTTTGTTCCCGGTTGTGGGAAACTGTCTTCAATATTACCGCTGCGTTGAAATTGTTGGCAATCTTCACTCATACGTTTATACCTGTCCATCTGGGTGGTATTATGAGGCTTCGAAACAGTTGTGCGTTAAAGGAGTTTGCAGCGTCCCCACAACTATCACTGTTACCTTTACAACATCAGCTACTACAGATTTGGTTAGCACGACCTCCAGCTCAGATATCGTTGCTTCAACAACAGTTGTAATGCCATCGACAACCCCGAGCTTGAGATGCACTGCCCCTGGAATCTTTCCTCATCCATCGGATTGTCAAATATACTACAAATGTATTCCAGTTGGAGGAACTCTAGTCTATTACGAGTACACTTGCCCGAGTGGAAGTGGATATGATAACGCAAAGCAACTTTGTAGCTTTAAGACAGTATGCAATGCTCCCACGCCTCTTCCAACTACAATGACTCCAGTGACTGTTACAACAGTTTCCCCAATAACTTGTACAAGTCCCGGAGTGTTCCCTTATCCCACAAACTGTCAGCAGTATTATAGATGTGTGGCTATAGGTGGGACGCTCGTGTCGTATACGCACACATGCCCATCAGGATTTGGATTTGACCCATCAAAGAAGCTCTGTGTGAGCGGATTTAAATGCAATGCAACGCAACCTCAATAACACCTACAAACAACTCAACTGACGTCAACTACAACGACAACTACCACAACTCAGCCTATACCTGCAGACACAAGTAGACCACCTGGTCAAATGAGCACTGTTCCAGTCACGTCGGGTGGAACGTCCAAAACGAACTAGAGACCTGAATATTTTAGTTACGGGTGGATTACAATTAATTATGTTTATTAAGTAAAAATGTTATATATCGGTATACTCTTATAATGTGGTACTACTTATTGGTTAAATAGAGTCCATAGTTCATTCGTCGACAGAAAGTTTAATATCTTTTTGCAGACGTATTATCTGTTCGTTTTAGATTCCACACACGGAATTACTGTTTAACAAGTTGAATTGAAAAGGTTACTTCAGGTAAAATATTTATGTTGTAATGTGTTTTTGGGGGAATTAAGAAGTGACATATCATTTGGTGGCTATCTTTATTGCACTAAGACTGGCACTTAACAATCAATAATGCTGAACGACGTGACAATATTATTATGAATTTCTATAACTTTATTAGGTTAGTCAGAATTTTATGAATGCATGTCTACTTATATCTGATTAAAGGTTAATTGGATCATTTCTTCGCAGTACCAGCATCAGTCAAATGATTTTCGGAAGCAGAGCATATTTCATCCGCAAGAAATTCGATTTCTGCATAAGCTTCACATCTTCCTCTTAAAACGGTAGGAATCGACAGGTCGCCACCTTGAGCACCTGCTAATGCTCCAGAAATGCAACCTACTGTGTCAGTATTTCCTCCAAGGGAATACGCCAAGTGAAGACATCGTACGAGTACATGCTGACTCTATTGTGACAATTATCAACCACACAATCAGTAGCGAAGGCTCAATTTGCATTTGCTCAATTTCTAAAATCAGTAATGCATATTACATACCTGGATTTCCTCAATCTCCCGCTGTGCAGCAAGGAAGCAGTAAATTGCAGTCGACACAGAACCTAAAGCTGAGATGGCAGGACCTATTACACCTTCGACATCTTCTACACTTAAGAGTGCACTTCTCGTACTTTGTTTATCGAGGAGTTGTTCAATTTCCTCAAGCTTTTTGACAAAAGATGTGCTGATCTTTTCTTTTTTACTTCGTGGTGTGAATTCGTCTGACGATTCTGACTCTTCCAGTTCTTTCATGATAATGGCTAAAGATTTGAGAAACTCGTTGGGCACCAGGTTCTGCGTATTAATGATTTGATGGATTGCACAGGCATTGAGCACTGCTCCCATGTACCCTATCCTGTGTGTGTGGGTCAGCTTGGATGAAGATCGAGCAGTGTCTATGACTTGTTCCAAAGTAGGAAAGAAGAAGGGTACAGGAAGAACTCGCATTGCTGCAGCGTTTCCAAATGATCCTACGCCTTGATACATTCCTTTCGCAGGACCATACGGATCTTCAAAGTCAGACAGTCGGAGTTTCATGAAAACTTCGCTTACACCACGACCGTATATCCTTTTTGGATCATTAAAGTAACCCTTTGCGATCCTGAATTCCCATAAGACTTTAAATAACTCCTCTCTACTTAGCTGCTTTTTCTGTTACATACAACATAGGCTTACGTAAAGGCCATCTCCTTAGGGTCATACGCACCGCACGTCACCAATGATCGAGCAGAGGACATCATCATAGCCGTATCTCCTGTGTATGGTTTGAACGGCACTGTTCATGGGGAATATTACGATGAAACGAATAATCGAATCATGAAGTACAAAACCCATGCAATAACCACTAGTCTTTGCTTCAATACCTTTCAGTTGCGGGTCTAGAAGTTGCGAGAAGTACTGGTTTAAATGAGAATGAGTAACAGCGGGTAACCCTTCGAAAGGTGACCCTAGGCAGTCCCCAATAAGATGACCAAGGAACGCTCCTCTGCACCGACTTTGGAGGCTCAATCTGCCCAATGCAGACACTACCAGAAGTGAACAAACAGATTTAATGACTTACAATTAAAGCAGTTCTTGGCTGTCCTGCATTCACTTAATACGTTACTTCTTTGATGCCGGTTGGGTTGCTGTAGTCAGTTGAACAGTTTAATGTGTTTAGTGTTTGTTCTGTCTTCTACCGTCTTGAATCTTCACTCCACACCTTAAAAGTGAAAAAAGCAACACTCACACACATGAATGACATGTGATGTATTTATTATGAATTCTGAATTGTTATTCTGACCTTTGTTTACAGAAGTATTTGCGTCTTCAAGAAAGCTGCCCAAGGGGAACTGCCGGGTGGACTTGAGAGGCGCGAAGACACTCGATCACTCTGGCTCATTCAATTCTTGCGAACAACAACAAGGGAGCCTAGTTCTGTGAGGAGAGCTTCACTGACTACAGTTTCCTTAAAAATCTGACGTAGACGTCACTGACGTTGGAATTTAATTTCGTTATTGATTAGAAGGGACTTTATTGTACGCAAGCCACGTCGGATCGGCTGACTGAAAAACATTTTCACGCTGCAGACTGCAGGTTTCGTTGCCCTCTTTCATCCATCGTCCATCCGTCGTATAACAAGTAAGAGTTGTAATAGCTGATTGGATTTATTTGTTTGAAATTACGATTTGTAGTTTATTAAATCAATTTTTATGTTTCTAGATTAGCTACAAAGATTTGTCAAAACTAAGTGGGATGTATTGGTAGAGTGGCATGGCAGACACAACAACAACTGAGACGAGTGGAAAGACTGAATTGATTCCACCTGCGAACCTTGAAGTGCCTGAAGGACGAGCGTATTTGCGATCATTGCTGAACAAGACGCTTGAAGTGCGACTGACTGACGGAAGAATACTTCTTGGCCAATTTTTGTGTATTGATAAGGACGCTAACCTTATTATAGGATCAGCAGTGGAGTATTCAAAAGAAAATTCAGGGGAGCCGAGGACCTTAGGGTTGGCTATGATTCCAGGTCGCCACGTCACTACAATCTGGACTGTTTGATACATTAAAATTGAGATCCTGCTTATACAACACCAGTTAAACCTTAAGAAGTAACGAAAACCTCAATATGTCTGTCACAAATGAAATCAACAATTCCACAGGACCAGTGGATGACGAAAGTGTTTCAGCTCCTCCAATTGCTGTTAACAATGGACGGTATAGAACGGGAGATGACGTAGATCCACTGGGAGATGAGAGATCCGGTCTTATAAGAGAAGTGGGATGTCAAGCTATTTGGTCATTGTCATCGTGTAAACCAGGTTACGGAGTAGACCAACTGAGAGATCGCTCACTGGAAAATTACTGGCAGTCAGACGGACAACTTCCACACCTAGTGAATATCCAATTTCGGAGGAAGATGACAATTAGAGATGTTTGTGTGTATACCGATTTCAAGCTGGATGAGAGTTACACTCCTTCGAAGATATCCATCCGGTGTGGAACACATTTTAATGATCTCCAAGAAATTGAAGTGGTCGAGTTTAACGAGCCCAGTGGTTGGGTCCAAATATTTCTTAAGGATATAAGAGATCGACCGATTAGAACTTTTATGATTCAGTTAGCTGTACTCAGCAATCATCAGAATGGGAGGGACACTCACCTGAGACAAATTAGAATTCATTCTCCTGTCGAGAATTTGCCTGTTGCTGCTTTCCCCGGAAGTTTTACCTCTGCGGCTTGCAAAAAGTTGGCGTTCAGTCGTTAAATGTGTACATTAAAATTCTTGTATAGCCATAAATATCTGTTAGTTCTACATTTTGTTGTTAGTTCAATTAGATGGGTAGAAATTTGATGTGTAATGTGCCTGCAAAATCTGAACTTACTAATTTCCTTTATCAAACTGTAATGCATAACATTGAATACAGATAAATAAATTCCAAATTCCATCCTTTGATTAATTGTGTATGTACTTTTAATGTCTTTTAACTATTTACTTCTCATTCTCACCATCCTCATTGTGTCTCCATATTCTCAATATCACATTGACTGGCTTATTAATCCTCTGGAGCATTGGGCTAAATGGGCATTGTTGTATTGTAATCTTCAATCGTTCAATCTCTCAGTTTCTTCAGGTAAACCGACCAAACCAACCAAGCTGAAAAGGACAGTGTATCACAGTGCCCCAAAACTAACTTTTCCAAGCGAGGTAGTTGTCTCACTTAAAAGCAACCACATGCATTCTAAAAGCATGTTCCTATTTCAGTAAACAAGACACTGATTACCTGGATTCCTGTAATTGTCATAATCGTTAGTTTTAACTCTCGGAATTTATACCATTTGGTTTTTTCATAATGGCAAAGGGTACCTACCGCTTTAATAATAAAGCTCGACAGAAGAAGACTGTCAGTATTGACGATTCCGCGACGAAACAGGTAACAATTCTTCAGTCCAAACTTGTCCTTCAGTTCAATTGCTCAAACCTACAATTACTTTTAAAACGGTGCTTGATTTGAGAATATTTTTATGTATCACACAAGATTGTCGTGGAGGATGCAGATATTCTCAAGGGAAAGTTTGACGAGTGTAATGCCTTAGCTCTGCCGTCAAAGAAGAGGAAAGTGAAAACAACTTCTGTCGAAGGAACTGGAGGACACGGAGGGAAGTTTTTGAGTAGAAAGCAAAAGTTGAGGCTCCAAGCGATTGTCGACAGGAGAGAAAAAAAGCGACAGCGCGCTGACATTCTCACTGAATTGCAGAAACACCAACTGTCCGCGCAAACTATGGATTCACTCACACCGCTCGTCAAAGTACAGACGGAAGGTACGAGACGTGCTACTGCAAATGGTATTCTCGCCACTCTAGCTGGAGCGAAAGAAATAAAAAAGCAGAGAAATGAAGAAGAAGCGTCGACAGGGAAGAAACAAAAGCCTCTGAGGTTTAGAAGCTGGAGTAGAAGGTTTATTTCTTCAATTAATCAAAAAGAAGTCAAGAATGACCCAAAGGTTCTTGGTTTTGATGAAGAGTCGTCGTCCTCTGAGGATTCAGTGATGTCTGAGGAAGACGATGATGATGATGTTGAAGAAGTAGAGGAATCTATTCCGGCAATTGATGATGAAGCTGAAGACGACGAAGAGATTGCTATAACTTCAGCAAACGAAGACATTCTTAAAGCAAACGTTCTCCCTGCGAAACCTAAAGAAGTGGAAACATCTCAACTGTCTGTTTCTCGCAGTAAAATCAGTACCAAAGAACCTAAGGTCAAACCAAAACCTAAGGCCTTTGTGGCGGTGGAGAGGAAAAAAGAAATTCAAGAGAAACGAAGCAAACTTCCTATTTTAGCTGAAGAGCAAGTCATCATGGAATCCATCACGGAAAATGCGGTGACTGTAGTAGCTGGTGAGACAGGAAGTGGAAAGACAACACAGATTCCTCAGTTTCTGTATGAGGCTGGTTACACTCTTCAAGGGAGAATGATAGGTATGTTGCTTTTCACTATAAGAGAGATCTTCCAATTTTCCGGTAAATAAATATTATCTAAAAATTACTCTATTGGAACTTTACAGCAATAACTGAGCCTAGGAGGGTTGCAGCTATTTCAATGTCACGTCGTGTAGCAGAGGAACTTAATCTTAGCTCCAAGGAAGTTTCGTACCAAATCCGATATGAGGGAAATGTGTCTAAATCAACAAAAATCAAGTTTATGACTGATGGAGTTCTGCTAAAGGAAATGGAAAAGGATTTCCTACTTTCTAATTACTCTGCCGTTTGTATTGACGAGGCTCACGAACGGTCATTGTATACGGATATCCTGATTGGTCTTTTATCTCGGTGTGTTCTCGTACGGGCGAAAAGAAAGGATCCTCTAAAACTGATTATTATGTCGGCCACATTAAGAACAGAAGACTTCGTACAGAACTCCCGTTTGTTCAAGACGCCTCCCACTCTAATTCATGTACCAGCCAGACAGTTTCCTGTACAGATCCATTTCTCTCGCATTACGCCTCAAAACTATGTTCTTACAGCGTATAAAAAAGTTCTTCAGATTCACAGGAAACTTCCTCCAGGAGGGATTCTGGTGTTTGTGACTGGACAGCAAGAAGTTAGGACGCTTGTTAAACAATTGTCAGGATTATACAACAAGCGTGTATTAGAAACTAGCAAGAAGAAATGTAGCAGTTTTAAACGTGGAAGCGCTGGTGACAAGAAAAATTCGTCGGCAAAACCCGCGTTGCGGACATTCGACTTGTCGAAGTTGGATTCATCTGTTCCACTAGCATCAGCTGAAGGGGATGAAGATGATGAGTTATCAGATGGAAATGATGACGATGAGGAGTTACTTTTGTCTTCCGCGGGTGGACTGGATGATGACGAGGAAATTCCAGATACTCCTTTATACATTCTTCCTTTATACTCCATGCTTCCAAGTTCTGAGCAACAGAAAGTAAGTACATAACATCAGATTAAAACGTATTTTGTGTTCGCCCTTCTTACATATTTATAACTTTCAAGATATTCGAATCGCCACCGGAAGGATCAAGACTCTGTGTAATCTCCACAAATGTGGCAGAAACATCTTTGACAATCCCATCGATAAGGTATGTGGTGGATAGTGGAAAAGTGAAACAAAAAGTGTGGGACAAGGTGACTGGTGTGCAGCAGTTCTGCGTGCAGTGGGAATCTAAGGCGTCAGCTGAACAGAGAGCTGGACGTGCAGGACGTGTGGGCCCTGGTCATTGTTATCGTTTGTTCTCGTCAGCTGTGTATGATTCAGAGTTTCAAAAATACTCTACTCCTGAGATCCAAGTCAGACCTGTGGATGATATGATGCTTCTTATGAAGTCCATGAGTATCGAAAGAGTCGCCAATTTCCCATTTCCTAGTCATCCGGGGGATGTTCAGCTGAAAAATGCAGAAAACATTCTTCGAGCACTAGGAGCACTGGAGGAATCCTCTACAGAAAAAGCGTCATTGAATACGACTCCAACTTCCTCCTCCCTTTCGATATCCGAACTCGGAAAAACAATGGCTCGATTCCCTCTAGGGCCTCGTTTCGCCAAAATGCTTGCCTTAAGTTTTAGCACTAACCTTGTTTCGTTCGTAATCGCTCTTGTCGCAGCATTGTCAGTACAGGTAA
Source organism: Isotomurus graminis (assembly GCA_034696565.1). Lineage (NCBI taxonomy): Eukaryota > Metazoa > Arthropoda > Collembola > Entomobryomorpha > Isotomidae > Isotomurus > Isotomurus graminis. The sequence goes on from JAQGAB010002297.1 coordinate 8,105, forward strand.
AAATTCGATCCATGGATTATGGATGTATACTTTATAGGCTTTATGGTAAAGTAAAAACTCGAATATTTTGCAGGAAATCTTCATTGAATCGGGATATGAGGCCAGCTCTTCCGAGAATAGGCGAAAGTGGAAGGCAATGAAACGGCAATGGGCAGGTTCAGGCTCTTCATTTCTCCTGGGTATGATTGACTTCATTTTTTCACTTTTGAATTTTGATTCAAATGGTTTGACCTGCAGCAATGTGATGAATTTTCAGGAGATGCAATGGTGGCATTAAAAGCAGTAGGGGCGTTTGAGTACGCGGGAGGAACTGAGGGGTTCTGCCAAAAGTCCGGGTTAAGGCACAAAGCTATGATGGAGATACGGAAATTGCGACGGCAATTGACGTCAGAAGTGAATACTCTAGCGACCTCAGGAGATGAGGAGATTCCTCTTGATCCTCAAATGAAACCACCTTCGGACGAAGACACAATTTTACTTCGCCAGTTGCTTCTGTCAGGACTCCCAGATAAGATTGCAAGAAAGGCACAGAGCTCTGGCGATGGAGGATCGTCAGAACAGGATATTAAGCATGCGTACAGGTGAGAATCAGTGATTAAATGTCAAACATCAATTTTGAAGGTGCTATCGTGAATCGTGGGTGCCTCTTTGGGTTTATTCCAGGTGCGGGGAACTCGAAGACTTGGTGTACATTCACAATAGTTCTGTTTTGTACGATAATGACCCAGACTGGATAGTTTATCAAGAAGTATTTGAGTCGACTGGCAAACTCTACCTGAGGGGTGTCACCGCCATTGAGCCTCAGTGGATTCCTGTATTTTGCGAATCTTTGTGTAGACTGGAGCAAATTCTATTGCAGCCACCTCCATTCTACGACGTGGAAGGGGGATGTGTTAAATGCCATCAAAAAGTTTCGTACGGAAGGCAAGGCTGGGAACTTCCCGTCACTCAGTGTGAATATCCTCCTCGCTTACACAAATTCAAACTTTTCGCCCAGTTTTTATTGGAAGGTCAAGTCTTTCCTGCTATGACCCGGTGGACCAAGCACCTCTTATCTTTACCCATAACGATGACTAAACCGTGGGCTAAGCTGCAACCTAGAACACAGAGTTTTCTCAAAGTCTTAACAGAAAATGGAATTCATAGGAAGGAACATCTAGAGAAAAAGTGGAGTGGTGTGGATGCCTCATTCCTTTTGAACGAGTATCTTGAGTGGCTTCCCGAAGAACTCCATCGAGAAGTGAAACATTCTTGGCCACCATTAAACTGACGTCAGTGAATCTTTTGGGATGCAAGAGATCCAGCAGCGAACGATAATAAACGCATTGACGAATACGAGTAAATTGTAGAGATGAATAAAGAAAATCCATTTTATTACCAGAATAGGGAGCCTACAGTACGTTTGCACTGTACTTATATCTATCTAATATAATAAAGTCCATTAAATAAAAAGAGTTAGAACTAAAGGTATTCGCCGTTGTTAACTATGATCATTACTACACACTAACACACCTGTATAGTGGTCAACATCAATAATTAAAGCGGCTTGGCCAAATGAGATTTTTTGAATGCGAAAATTACGAATTGCTAAATGAAAATACATTTATGATAATAACGATAGAGAAAACTTATAGCTATAACACGACTGGAATAAAATTAAACATTGGAATATCTGAATACTTGTCAGCTACTTAGATCATTCATTAATATTCATAGGCTCCTCCATAACCCCCTCCGTATCTAGACCCGCCACCTCCTCCTCCTACTTGACGCCAACGGCTCTGATTTCGAACTGTAAAAAATCAATAAAATATAAATTACTTCTTGGAAAAGGTCAATAAAATGAGTATGCACATGATACATTATCGTAACAAACTTACATCCGTTTCTGCCACCACCGTAGCCTCTGGAGCTTTCCATTAGTTCAAACAGCTTGGGGTTCACAACTTGGTTGGCCTCCTTAAGAACTTCAACTAAGTCCTTGGCTTGCTTAGCGTTGTTGTTCGTGAAGAAAGTGTACGCAGTGCCAGTTTTTTGTGACCTTCCAGTTCGTCCAATTCTGTGTACGTAATCCTCGGTTCCATTTGGAAAGTCGTAGTTTATCACAAACTTAACGTCTTCCACATCTATTCATCCCCAACAAAGTAATATTTTATTAGACAACCCTAACAGACTAAGTCGCCTAACACACATAACCACTTTTCCGGCAGATTCACTCATTCATCCCCTCTTCTGAAACTTAGCGATTGACAGGACAAGAGGAAAGATAAGGACAAATAAAACGGCTGTAATTGCAAAGTTCATGCTTCCTAAGGAATGGACAGGAGCGAGGTAGGATCATTTAAAGGTGTTGTAAGAGAACTGATACGGTTTACTTTTGTTGCCTCACGTAGAGACACAAGAAAAATTCAGAGAATGTTGGACGATAGGAACAGGTGAGTATACGAACGAATGAGGGAAGTTGAGTGAAATCTTACCTTCATCTTGAGATACACTTTCGTACAACACTTAAACCATGAGCTCTATGATGGCGGCGAGACATTTGTACAGTCGTTAGAGGCACAGATAGGTTAATGAGAATGCCGGTTAGTTCCTGTAAGAGGGACTGTCACGTAGCGTTGTGCTCAATTTGAAAGAGTCAGTCAGGGAAGAGTGGGAAATTCTGTAACAGTAACAACTAAGTCCTCCACTCCAGACTGCCCTTCCAGCCAGTATCACGATGACGTGCGCCGTCTTATTGTAAGAAGACCACACGTCGCCAACTGGTTGAGCACAATCGTTTTCAATACTTTGGTCGCTACAAAGTCGGAGGACATGAGTTCAACACGTGATTTCCCACGCGTCTTTGTCCTCCATGTACTTCAAATCACTCGACCTTTCTTTATTTTAACCAGCATTCCGCTTCCAACTAGCAACATCCAACTGTGCCTCTGTAAGAAAACCACAAGTATCCAACATATGTTAATATTTATATAAGTCCGCAGATACCCAATTTGACAGTCATCCACGACTTATCTTTCAACTGGCACAAGAATTAGAATGCGGACTATCAAGTTGACAGCTATATTAAGTCATTAATTTAAAATTACGAAATTGGACCAACAACATACAACGTCTCTGACACACCATCATCAATTATTTCGAAGACTTGTGATCGAGTCACCCTGCCTATAATATATTGTAGGAAATCTCTAAGATGAACACACTCACCAAGCCCTCTAGCTGCTACGTCTGTCGCAACAAGAATAGGTGCACGTCCTGATCGGAATTCTACACAAGCAAAAATTATGGAGTTAACTACAGTTATCTTTTCCCATTATAAGTACAACAATGACAATGACATTTTACCTTGTAACACCCAGTCTCGTTCACCTTGAGATTTATCTCCGTGAATGCACATGGCGGGCCAGCTGCAATACCCCAATCAATTAAAATATTAATACCTCCACCAATTATAGCAGTAAGCTTCATTCACATTTTTTCATTCAAGGAAAAGGAAATAAGAGGAATCAATCACTCTAGCACCCACACGCAGCAAATAATATTGTCCAAAGACTGCAGCAAATGCAACAATCTTCAGTCTTACCCGTTCTTTCGCAAAGTTCGGGTAATCTCGTCGACTTTCTTTTTCGTCTCTACAAAAACTATCGTTTTGTTCTCTTTCTCCAATCCGATCTCGTCGACAAGCAATCGTAGCCTGGAAATTGAGACCAGAGCTACAATTTTAGCATGCCATGGTAAAGCTTTGATAACCTGTCTAATGCGATGTTAGTTTCATTTGCATTTTTCCTTTCTACATATTCTTGCAGATCGGACAAGTCAAAATTGGAGAATCGATATGTATGAATCTTGCAGACGTAAATTGTATGCTATTGCATTTTGAAATACCTAATTATTGTCGAATTTAAATCCTAATACGAATTACAAATTAGAAGGGGTGCAGGTGATCGATTACAGAACACAGAAAATTCAGATACAGAAAATGCTTCAAGAGACAACTCGAAAGTTTACCCAGAACGTCTCATAGTTCTCGTGATTTCATCGACTCTCCGCTTCGTCTCAGCGAATATAATTGATTTGTTCTCACGTTCAGCCATGATTTCTTCCAACAAACGTTGAATTCTGGTCGTCGAGATAACATCAACAAAATACATATTTAAATTTTGAACACAGTTTGACTACATAGCTTTAAATTCTCCAGTTTTGAATGCACATGAATCGTACGTATCAAATGATAATGATTCGGTAATAATGAAGTACCTGTACTACTGAATATGATAAGTTAGTTACTCATATAGCAAGATACGACTATTTGTGCTAAAGACCGAGTTGAAAAGGGACTCACTTGTTTTCCTTCTCATGTTCCTGACACACATCAATGATCTGGAGAATGTTGTGATTGGCGGAGAGTGTCTGAGATC
>JAQGAB010002298.1:0-12523 GCA_034696565.1 Isotomurus graminis
ATGACGGCAATGCTGAGCATTCCACACATGCAGAACTTTATTAAAAACTTTACCAACTTCCGAACCCGATTTTACTTCTCGGTAAGCGGAGTGAACTCGCAAAAGTGGCTTCTTCAGCAAGCCCAAGCAGCGGTGGTTAATTACCCAGGGAATGCAACTGTTCGAGAGTTTAGTCACTTGTGGCCTCAGAAGAGTATCATTGCTCGTATTGAGGGGACTGATGAAACGCTTAAGCAAGAAATAGTTATTATGGGAGCTCATCAAGATTCGATTAACAAGTGGTTTCCTGTGCTGAATGCCCCAGGTAATTTTAGAAATTGCATTCCCAATTGATTGAAATATTCCTTTAGTTAATAAATAAATATTTCAGGTGCGGATGACAATGCCAGTGGATCGGCTATACTTCTTGAAAACCTTCATGTGATTGCTGAAACGGGATATCTTCCTAAGAGGACAATTGAATTCCATTGGTACGCTGCGGAGGAAGTTGGACTTCGTGGTTCAGGAGATATTGCAAAATCCTATTCGAAAGCGGGGAAGAAGGTCGTCTCTATGCTGAACTTCGATGTGGTGGGATACAACAAAGGAGGAATGACTGATATTGCAATCTACACGGATAAGACAAGTCCGACACTTAACGCGTTCTTAAGGGTTCTTGTTGACAATTACTGTTCTTGGAGTTGGAAGGACAGGAAATGCGGATATGGATGTTCGGATCACGCGTCCTGGACTAGATATGGTTTCCCTGCTTCTATGGCTGCGGAGTATCACTGGAATCCTTTTATGCACACAACTAGTGATCATTTTAGGTCTGTGGAGTTTCCGCAGGTTCTTGAGCTTTCCAAACTTGGTATTGGATATCTTGTTGAAATGTCTGCATAAGTTGAACCATTTTAAGTGAATTAAAACACAATTTATTTTTATACGTTTGTTTCACATATTCATTTAAACAGATGCTGGTAACTCTGTTAATCTATTAAGTGATTAATGTATAAATAACCTGAATGAAGATTACTTTTATAGATTATTAAGTTAACTTTATGTGGTTACATTTTGACTGACCTGACCTAGTTTCACTTTTCACTCGTAACAAGTACGTATCACGATACTAAACCCGGGTGCCGACGACACGAAATCCTGCGACAGCGGTGACGCGACCCCAGTGCCTGCGATATGCGTGCCTATGTGACCCCAGTGCCTGAGACCCAGGAGCCTATTGACACAGGTGCCTATTGACCCTAGTGCCTAAGACCCAGGTGCCTATGCGACATGTGTGCCTCATGGGAAATAATGATTATTAGAATTTTGATCATCCTATACTGTAACGACAGTAATTCTTATACCATTAAGTTCCACTTGTACACCGTTTCATTCATTTTGACCTTTGATACGAATACAAAAGTTGCTTTGAATAATAATGTCTGAGAACATGAAAGTATTGGAGACGGTCACACGGCAAACTTATGACTGTCTAGAATTATGAACACTTTTCTGCCAAATTCATAGCCATTTAAACACGAAAAAGTATAATTTTAAAAAAAATCAAAATCCCTCTGACGAAGACAATTCTCAATTTTGGTTAAATTGAAAGAGAATTTTGAGAAATATTCAATCGCAAAATCAGAAATACTATAAATCGAACGAACGGACGATACAAGTGACTCTACAAATCCATATTGACTTGGCAAAAAATTAATAATCAATTAATTATTGATCAATGGTTTCTCTACGGGGAAAAAATTTCTTTCCCATTCGTACTGGACGACCTTAAAGTATAAGTTTTGTCAATTGTTTCTACACAACACTCTAATAATCATTATTTCCTATGAGGCACACATGTCGCATAGGCACCGGGGTCTCAGGCACTAGGGTCAATAGGCACCTGTGTCAATAGGCTCCTGGGTCTCAGGCACTGGGGTCACATAGGCACGCATATCGCAGGCACTGGGGTCGCGTCACCGCTGTCGCAGGATTTCGTGTCGTCGGCACCCGGGTCTCGCACCCAACCCAAGTAGTATAGAGGGAAACCAAATTCTATGCTTTACAAATAACCCAGGGGTTCCTTTCCTCAGTTAATTTATTAAGGCAAGCGCACAAAACCCACAGAATAAAACACTCCGAGTAGGACTTGTAGTCAAATAACACGAGATAAAGGGTTTTTATAAAAGGAATTAATTACAGTTACGAGTATAAGCCGCAGTTAATGTTTTTGCTACCTATAAATGCTGCTTAACGAGAGTGGGAGTTTATATACGGAGGATGCTCATCAATTATTTTTGTTTAAAGCCGAAAAGTACCCGTGTACGTTTTTCTGTTCTATTGAAATTGCTGGCATTTCTTTGCCGATTCGATTTTAGTTGCTTGATGTTTTGTGAATTGTGAATATTTATTTCATTTAAAGCACACACACTGAATGATAAATATCTTATCCATATCAATTGTTTTATATTGTTGAAAGTTTCTCCATAAACCAAGCAGACATTTGACCCAACTTCAAAGCAAAGAATTGTAATAAGGAATGTAGATACTTTTCAAGAAACTGCTTTCATTATTATACTTCTTGGTTTATGTACACTTAGGTTTGTACTTTTGACATTTTTAATTGCGTACGCTACAGCGGTAAAGAAAGTTATTGCGTCACCGTGTTGACTGATTTGTGGACATGCGTTATCATTGACGCGTAATTAATTAAGTTACTGCGTAAACAGTTAGATAAAGCACTTGTATTAATATTTATAACTATTGTGCGTAACTAAGGATTTTGTGGAACCTAAAAGATTAGCATGAGCTACTAAAGGCATGAGAGGAATTAGCAAAGCACTTAGTAATTAAGACGTTGGTGTTTAAAAACCAGTTTTAAGCTATAGATTTCGTACAATTAAGGCCGGCTAAGTAGGAATTGTTAAAGTTACATACAAATTACTGTAAGGAGCATTGCAAGGGGACCAGAAGCCACAGGAGGTCATTCCGATGTGCCTGGAGTATTTTCATCGGCAGAAAGTTTCACTGGATCTTCTTCTCTTGACTCACAAACACGAAACACGTTGTTAAAGTGTCCATGAAACTCATCAGGATTCATACGCATGAGTTGTTCTGCGGACAAACAAGATTGTGTGCCAAAGGGTTTGTTTTCCTTGTTGAATATCCACTTATCCGGCCTTGGGAGTTTCGTACTTGCAAACTTTTCCACTTCGTGTTTAATGACCTTTTAATTAAATAATTAATGAGAGTATTAAGCAGTTGGCTGATTTGTGTCTGAACTAACCTCACAGAACTCATCGAGGGGCAAGTCATTGTCATCATATCCAAAGGGATTTTCAATTTCCCATCCAATGGCAAGAATTCCAAGGAGCGCAAAGCAAGCGAGTGCCATTCCAGGAACTGTGATCCATCCTAATTGGCTCACAATTTGGAACGGCAGTGTCAACATGTACAACCAGATTGATTGATGCAGGTGAATGGAATAAGCAAGAGGAATTGGGGTCCTCAAGATTCGTTCCATTTGGGCCAGGATATTCATCAGCTCGTTTGAAACTGAAATATTGGAATAATTAGATAGGGTAGATTAATTGTGGGACTTCACTTACAGCTCAACATAACTCCAGCAGTGTTTTTGTCCAGCTTGCTTTCATTCCAATTAGCGTAGACATATGTTTGGTAGTAGTAGACGAGTTCCATGGGAATGTTTGTGGGAGTGACAAGGTCGTGAGCTTGGAACACACTTCCCCGACTTCCTAGTTCTGTTTCCTTTGTTGATTTCTTCTTTGCGCGTCTTCTGATGGACATTGTGACTCGTGCAGAGGATTCGTTGTCTTCTGGCAAGGCGTTTGACAAATCGAGTGACACGCTTTTTGTTGTGAGCTTTCCATTTGTTTTATTTTGTGGCAGTGGCGGTTCTGAAGGTCGAGTAGAGTCACCCTGAGGTTTTATTATGTTCTGAGTATCTTCCTTTTCTTGTTGAATTCTGGGTAGATGTTTAGTGAGTCTTCTTATTTCATTGTCTTCGTCATACGAATATTCCTCCCGCAAGTAGTTCTTTGTTGCATATGCAAAAGCTATGAGGAGATTTATGGCAGTACGCTTCTCTATTAGTATCTGCGGGGATGAGTTGTCTTTCACTCCTAGCCAAGTGCATCTAGCAAGTGTACGAATTCTGTATGTTATGTCTGACCAGAGCTTACGTCCCTCGTAGTATCTACAAGATGATTAGCTTACATAATTAGCTGTACAAATTTCTCAACAGTTTATCAAACAATGGATAAGATTAGGAATTAGGAAGTGTTTTCCTGTTTTGTGATGTTATTCTGCTTAGAAATACACGAATATTGTCTTAAAAACATTTGTTTGTTACGAATTACCTGTCATATCCAGTCGTTGTGCGAAAAACTAGTAGCAATCCAATGACCAGTCCCAACACCGGAATGAATGTTGTGGGAAATTCAGGAATAGGGAAACCAGAGTATTTATGGAAACACACAATAGCTACTGAATAAATCACTCCAAATAAAACCTGTGGCCATATGACAACTATAACACTTCCACGGGAACGAAAGAACAGAGGAAGGTTTTGTTTTGATTTCCAAACGTTGCGAAGTGTACTAAATAGTTGCATGTTGCATTTGTTATATACCAAAGAGTAAATACAATACTAATGGATGTGTTTATTCTTTAGAGAATAAATATGACGAACACAGTATTGTAGTTCTTGCGGAATTGCATTTTTAGCAAAAGTTGTATTTTATTTCCTTGTTGTAAAACAAACCATGTTGAATATTTGGTGATTGAAAAAGTAAAACGAGTTATCGTGCAGTAAAGTTTGCGACTGCGTTTCTTCTTAGAGTTGGTTAAAGCTTAAAACAATATTCATAACTGGCTATCTAGAATTGGTATTATTCCTTGAACTGGGACAAGACTTATCAAAGCGGACAAAAAAAAGAAACGTTATTGATTGATTGATTTTTTTCAAGTTTACAAACAAGGTTAAATGAAATCGATAAGATAAATAATTCGTGTGTACTAATTACATTTTGGTTCAGCTTATTTATGCTTAGCTTAAGTTAGTTAAAAGCTTCGTGATCCTTAATGTACGGATAGTTTACAAAATGATGAGTTGGTTAAGATAAGCATTTATGTTTGTGTTTCTATTGGAAATATTATGTATGTTGTGAGGGAGAGCCCTTTCAAGCTTGCCGAATAAGTCTCATGGGTCCATTGCAGTCATATTTGTCAGCGCATATTTGTTAAGTTTTAAAAGATCTTTCAAGAGCAGTTAAGAATTTTAAGCTTTGAAATTACATTGTGTAATAAATACTAAGGATCTGCTGCTCTGTACAACTGTTAGATATTTTGCAGTCAGATTGCCTTGTCTTTAATGCTACCAAGTGGGGTAATAATGTTACAAATAATGATGGAGTGACGACGGGATTTTCTTATTTAACTACAAGAGCCTTGCGTTTAGTTAAAAGGATGCGTGAATTAATATTATAAATTCAACTGCGTCGCTTAATAACTGAGGCACTACAATTTTTCGTAGCCGAAAGGAATCCTACAACTAAAAATTTTATATTTCGGTTTAAATATTTTAATTGGGTTTCTTCTAATTCCCATTTACTAGTTTCCAACTGTATGTGTTAAATCTTTTGTGAACAGCTCAGATTAATTTCTAAACGATTTGCTGAGATTTTGAAATATCCAATCGCGGGGATAGATGAACTTTACTTTGTGTTGAATAACATTGCACGATATTCAAAGATTAAGACGGATATCATGTCGGTATTTATTTATGATAAATAATCTAGTATAAATTATCTAGTGGCATTTGATTATCTTCGTATCCAATGAGATTATCGTCCTTCTAACCGAAGTAGATATGTTGCAATAAGTATTGACCTGTTGTTTTCGCGATATGTATGTCGGACCATTTGTAGTTAAAGATATTTGCATATATTTCTTTTGGTTATCAGTTTGTTTTAAAATGTTTCTTTCGTTAATTAAGTCACAATTGAAGTCTCAAGGAGTTATACCTGCTGTAGAATATATACCGAAAACTACCAAACGCAGTCCGAGACAAATCTTAGTCATAAATAACTTAAAATATTTCAAAGCACAGAAAAATTGATTTTTAAAATTGTCGGTTGCAATTTATTGCCTGGCATAAAGTTTCATAAAATCTCTCTGGTTGCCGTTACAAATATTTTTCTAAGAGGAACTTATTCTTTATCTGTATGTCTCCGTTTTATAAATGACCTGAACTTGTATGTATAACCTGCATGTACACTTCTGATCATTTGTGGAGTATTTTGGCATCTAACTTTTCCCAATTGTAAGTTTCCTTGGGCAGAGAAACACAGGTAGAGGAAATTGTAATTGTAAGTTCAAATTGACAAGGCTAGAAAAGAATTAATTTCGATTCAACATATCCGACAATTCCTGATAATGTGATTACGCTTAAAATTTATTACATTAACCAATTGTCCTCAATATATTCTAGTTGTCTCGTTTTAAACTATCTTGACGATGCTTGCGAAACAAAATATCTGAGCAACTGTTATTGGGTTCGTTGGGATTTCGCAACCTGTTTTGACAAACTTTGACTCTGCTGCTTAACCGCATTCGGCTTTAGCATTGTCAACTATTAGCATATATCACGTCTGTAAGGTATTTACAAAACTGACGCTTGGATCAACAAACATGCTAAGTGTTGTGAAGGGTTTTTTACATTGCAGAGTTTAAATTTGGATTGTTAGTTTTAGTACTGTGTTCAAATAGTTTTCAAGAAACATGAAATTGTAAACTCAATAGAGAAGACGTTTCGTGATTAAAAATATTTAAAAAATCATTAATCAGAAAACAAACTGAATCTTTTCCATTTGCCCCAATCTTCATTTGTACTTATAGTTGCTGCAAGTTGAGTTCTTTACCTAAAAAAGCTTCAAAATTGTAGTAACATTGAAAAAACATAAACTTCTAAAGTTTTGGAATCTCAATGGAAAACTACGCGCTTTGGAAAGCTTACGACATTCATTTCAAGATCATGAAATTTCTCACCTTTCCATTTAAGTTCTCATGGAAGTCCGAAAAACGTCAATTGTCGTTTAATTCCATCGTAATCCTAAAATTCGTTCCAAGATCTATTATTACATCTGTGGTACTACCCATCATGGGTCTTTTGTACCTAACTGTACTTTTGTTGGAATTGTTTGCTCAAAACAAGGAAATGTTGGTTTTGCAAATATTCATGTACCTTCTTACAGTACAGGTAATAATCATAACGGCTTCGTTTGCTTACCTGGAAGATAATAACGGAGTTGAAGTAGCAAGAGGATTTAAGAGCTTTCAGGAATTGCTTGGAAGTCTCTGTAAAGGTACGAAATTAACTTGTTTATTTAAATACAAGGCCAACTTTTAGTTTAAGGTTTTTCAGACAGGACTTCTAAAGGATTTCGAATTGTTTGCGGATATTCGGTAGACCTAATTTCCGTCGTGGTTCTTCATCTGACAATCAGTTTATATTCAGGATCACTGTTTCCAGCAATGTACTTGTGTTTGCAAAACTGGGATCCATTTGCACTCACTATGTCAGTAATAAGAAACGCTGAAGAAACTAATGGCTACCAAGAATTGTCCGAATTGGTTAATTTAAGCATCCGGTTCATTCTCCTGTACACAATATGGTTGGAATTTGCAAGGTGCATAGTTTTTTCATACAGCATTTGTTTATTCTTTTCAAACACAGTAGCGGAATGTCTAAACATAATTTTACGAAAAAAGTTGAGCTCAGCTTTGCTGCTTCATAAGTACATTGCATTGTACATTAGATGTCAGGTTACATTAAAACATACATAGATCCGTAACAAGGGATGTAACCTGATTGGTTGCTATAGTAACCTGTTCTTAATAATATTTTGTGGATTTGGTACGATAAAATTCGGAAGCATTCTTCCTGGATCAATGTATGGGATTTTTCCACTTGGAATGTTTCTAAGCTTGGCAGCTGGCGCACTATTTTTCGGAATAGGCGCAAAGAGTTTTTGAAATTTCGACTGAAACCTTACGTCTTTGGAGATCTAAAGTAGTTAATCGAAGTGATGCTAAGCATATGATAAGAAAGATTAGGTGTTTGCCAGCGCTGAAAGTAGTTGTTGGACTTGGTGGAAACACATATTTGTATATGGATAATTCCACCATTCCTAAATTTTACTTTATTGCTTTGAATAATTTAATTGATTTACTGCTTATGATTTCCATTTAGGTTAACTTTCCTGAAAAATAAACCTTTTTTAAATTGTCTCTGTTTAGTTTAACAACTAAGGTTTTATTAAATGTATGTTATTAACTTAAAAGGCCTTGACTTGAGTGTTTTACTAATCAAACTTCTACAAACTAAATGCATCAATACAAAGCTGAATCTGACAAAGCACTTTACTAATATAATATGTCGATGCATCATGAATACTTACTCCTTAAAGGTGGATATATTTTGTTGAGTTTTGTGAATCTAATTTATGGGTTTGGGTTCTTTGAAAATGTTTGAATAGTGTACTTCTACTGTATATATTACAAATGTTGCGTATTTAGCTAACAATTAGTAAATTGTCGCATAAGCGCATAGCTTAGTGTAATGGACTCCGGACTCCTGGACATTTCAATATAAACTATTGCTGTAAATGTGTAGAGTTTCTTTCAATATTAATATAAATCTCTGAGTTTTAGACAATGTTTAGAATATTTGCCGAGTTACTAGCGATCATATTATTTAACAATAAGTTCAAGATTTAAATTGAATATTCATACTGAAAATGTTTACACACATTCAAGTAAGTAATAACACTAATCACACTCCTGCAATTAGTGATTTAGTAAAACGGTTTTGTTTAAAATTCACTATTCCCATGTGCATCAGCAATTGAAGCGTTTAAAACTGTTTGTCAAAAGTCTTGAATCTTATTATCTTGGTTTCAAACACAACAGAGTAGAACACTACTAAGCAAATAGTTTAATGTTAACCAAATACATACAATAAAATCGTTAGTGTATCCGTAATACTTTACGTTATCATATTCCGAGTCTATCTAAAGATTTTAATCTCCACAGTACTTAAAGTACTAATTTTAATGATTTAATGATAAACGTTTACTAGTATAATAATATGAACAGTTTTTGCAAACTTAGATTAAACTTTCATGGTACTTATCTTTACAAGGGTTGCAGCGTTTGCATGTGAAATTGATAAAAATACAGTGAACAGCTGAACTTTTTGCTAGTCAATATGAATAATTATCTCATATGCAGCATTTTTAAATTTACATTTGTCTGCTACCAAAACAGATGCATCTGTTTCAAGTTTATTAATATAAAGCAAACGAATGGCTCGCAAGTCAGTGAACAACTTAAATAATTATCCCTAGCTATACATACTAATATAATCTAAGGCACGTGAACACGCACGCTTGTATTAAACTCACATTTAGGTTAAAACCCATTTGCATCAAGTCTGATACTGCTTTCATTGATGTAACGGTCCAACAAGTTCCTTAAATGAAAACAACCGTATGCATTCATCCTTTGGATATGTTGCTGCAGCCCGAAAATACTCATAACGTAGCGTTCACTTGTTTCGATTAACAGTTAAATCTGTTTTATGCCACATGATTAAATAATTATAGATAATTTACTTCCATGGATACTTCTTCATGTTCTAAAAGGATGCGTGGGATTGCTAAACCGAGTATAAATGAGTCGGAATGCCACGGTACCAAGTGCAGTGGACTGTAAATTCTACAGTATTAACCTAAATAAAATTGTTTACGGAAGCTGCCTCACGCCTTCCATTGTGAATATTAATTTCCCAGAATGTACCTACTGCGAGGTGAATCATTTCTATCAACCGATTACCACATAACCGTAATAACACTCCTGCAATCAACATGTAGTCATTTAGTGCTGAACGAATAAAATTAATAAGTTATTCTGGTTCTTAAGTCATCGTCTAGTGATCGAATTAGGCAAAGCCGCTGCCAATAGTTCTTCATGTCAAAATATCAAAAACTATAATGATAATGCAACTTCCAGTTACCTTTAATTCCAGTGAGTGGCAAATAGAAAGTGTCTGCAAATAACCAGCACAAAAGGGTATTTATTGGTACCAGTAGAATCTTCATTTGCGCTGCTGGAGACATGAACCAATCAAATGTCATCAGAAGCTAAGAATAAAAGAAAACAGAGTTAACCTGGAAGCTGCAGCGCAAGGTCAGCTCTTTTATAAACAGCAGTCGGAGGAACTTACTGTATTAGAATATTTCAAAATATGACTACAATTGAGAAACAAGGAAATCCATCTGAAATATAAGAAGTTCCTGCAACTTGTACGTAAAACGATGGAAAAAGAAATCCGAAACCAATTATTTCCCGTTAAGAAAGCAACGAATTAAGTTTGGGGCAAAACACAATCAAAGACAATTATAACGATGATGAAAAATAAGAAGCCAAAGTTAGAGTCAGCGTGAATATTTCCCTCCAGGAGAATAATATTTCCTACAATGACTTTCAAGCAATTTCAACAACATTGACAACAAAACTTGAAATGTTTTGACATCCTAAAAGCAGAGAGAAAGAAGCATCCGGATCATCTGGGGACAATAGTTTCAAAAAAATATTATACGGAAAAGAGTGGACTTCATTTACTTCTACGGACAAATCTGCAAGTTAGTCAAGCCAAATATCCTCATGGTAATAATATTTTTACATGGTTAATTAATACTAATAAATAAACAATATGAAACTAACCATAGAGTGTTTCTTCCTTTGTTATTAGGATCTCCAACTGCCTGTGATTCAGAGTTTGGGGACCCGGGGCAATGTGCGATTAACCTCAGGCTTATTCATTCAAGACTTCCTCGAGTTCTTAATTTCCGTAATTCTTTATACGTTCCTCATTTTTTCAAGATGCCTCTTTCCTCTTCACTTTCATTTCTGGTCTGTCAGAGCTGCACAAGTTTTGGTAACTTTGTTGTTTGAAATTGATTGTAAGTCATTGAAAGAAGTATTAATCTCCTGGAGTCAAATATTCAACACTGATACAGTTTTGACCTATTATTCGTCGTCATCGTCACTATTGTCTTAAATTGCGTTTTGCCATGTTTCTGTCCGTTTATTTCAAATTCATTCTTTTTCCATCATCATAGATTTCATTTGTAGCTACTTTTTATTTATCTGGGGATTTGCCTTTTCTCACTTATAGTTATACTCTGCAATATTGTAATACACGGAGTTCCTCCGACTGGTATTTTTAAAGGAGCTAATCTTGTGCTGCAGTGTCCAGCTTAGGTATTATGTTTTCTGAAATTCTTATCCTGTAATTAAATCTGATTTGTCCACATGTCTCTGGAAGCATAAATGGACCCTTCTGTGGCAAGATTAGACACACTTTACTATTTGCTATTAAAACACATTGTTATTGTATTCACTAGAATTAAATGTGGCCAGAAGTTAAATTTTTATAATACGTTTTGAGGTTTAACATGAACACATTGGAAAACCAGAAACTTATGAATTTTATTTGTTCACCATTTAAATTAATAAATCTTGATTATGGGTGTGTTTTGCGATAAGTCGTTGGATTGAAATCATTCGGTTTATAAATGCAATTATCAAAGCATATATTCACAATGGGAGGAAAAGGTAACAGTCTGTTTGAGCTGCGGTTAAGGGGATGATGGTTTTATTGCATCGGGTATCTTAGATTTAATACTTGCTCAATTATGCATGCATTTACTCCAAGGTGACTACGAAACAGAGTTGACTTCTGATAGTCAATCTTATTGTCTTGACTACGAAGAAAATATGATTTTAATTAACAATTACTTTTAGCATCTTTTTAATTTCCCCATTAATCTTGCTCCTCTAGCAGCAAGCATATTAAGTATTCCTGCTGCTGTGGTCATGATTCCAATCATTGTGAAAGTGAATGAATCATATAAAGAGGCTCTTCAGTGCGTGCGATATTTAGGATAACTCTTCAATCAAAACTTATAATTAAGAAAGACAAGACTTCCAGAGAATTAATGGTGCGTTGGGGAATAGGAAGCTTTACTTTGCTACAAGTCAATAAGGATTTTAAAATCAGGTATTTCTGGTTCATTGCAGCCAAAACTGTTGATGGAATTTTTGCGTTTTAACAAAAGCCTTCCTCTATCTGTTTGCACTGTGCTCGGCTTGTTTGCACTCCGTGTTTATTGTTAGAGTAGATTTAGTCTCAAGTTAGCGTTATAAAGGTTCAAATTTAATTTTTTATGCAGTTTAAACATATGACGAATTTATTGTTCTCAATAAATTGTTGTTTATGTAATCCTTCCGGCACAAGCAAATTAAAAGTCCCGATCTTTCAAAACCACGCCAATCAAGTCCAATTATGTATGTTGTGAGGGAGAGCTCTTTCAAGCTTGCCACGTAAGTCTGATTAGACCCATTGCAGTCACTCCGTTAGCCAACAGCCTGAACTAAATTTGGGTATCACCTCTAATCT
>JAQGAB010002299.1:0-12521 GCA_034696565.1 Isotomurus graminis
ATGGAACAGCACTCCAGACTTCTACAGAGACACTCCGCAGCTCCGGAAGTTTCTGGAGTCCTTTGGTCCTGGAATTCGAAAGCTTTGTGTGTCCAGGATGTTCTGCGGGACTGTAGACGAGGAACTGAAGTTTTTGCAGAGCCTCCCGAACCTCAGAGACCTGGAGATCAAACTGCTGTCACCTCTTTCGACTGAAGATCATGAGGATGAGGAGTTTCAAGTCAAGTCCCAAAGACTTCCAGTGATTCAAAAGACCTTGATGCGGCTGGTGGTGGACATGGAGATGTACTCTGGTGAGTACCTTGTTCAGTGGATTCAGAGTAGTCCTTCACTGGAACTGGAAGACATGAAGCTCCCGAAGTCATGGAGGAGGAATACAAGGGAAGGGGAAATCGGAAGCGCAATTTACGGTCACGTGGATGATGAAGAAGACAGAACTAAATGTCACCCTTACATTCTTCGGTTGGGAGTTCAAGGACATCTCCAGCATCTTCGACGTCTCGACTTGAACTTCATGAATATACGAATAGACAACTGCAGCCGAGAAGATTTCCATTTCCTCCAGGAATTGGCGGCGAACGAGAAAGTTATCCTGGAAAACGTGCCCAACTCAGTTGTCCAGAAACTGAAGCAGAAAGTCACACTGGAAACCTTTGAAGACTTCAAAAACCGGATTGGCTCCTTCGACGGCCCTTCTAATTTGTTAAAGGGCGAGGGATTCGTTAATCTTGTCCAGCTGAGCTTCGATCTTCCGTCTGGCATGCCGAGCTTTGTGAATTGGACTGTGGATTCTTTACCTGTTCGACTTCCTGCGTTACAAAAGATAAGCGGGTCGTGGTTTGTTGGAATAAGGGAGAGTGATCCGAAGACTCTGAATTTCCTCCAGTGCGTCTTCCATCCGAATGAGCCGAGGGCAAAGGTGTCTGAGCTGGAGTTAGGCATCAGGAGAGCTTTATCGCGTGAAGATCTCGCTGAGCGGCCTTCGATAAGCCTTCCTTCACATATGGAAACCACCTTTCCCAACTTAACAAAACTTGCTGTGACCCTGGAATACCTGAACCAAAGGGAACTGCACGAAGCCATGGACGTCATCACCAGAAACCAACTGCTGGAAGAGCTGTCCTTGTACACTCCCTGGGGAGTTCCACAAGACGCTTTCTTCCAAAGCAAATCGAAGAAGGGTGCCGTTTTCTTGAGACTCAAAAGTAGGGACGCATTAAGTTGGGATTGGAATGTACATCGGTGAGACTGTTTAAACACTTGTTGAATGTCTTTAGATCTGAAGAAGTTGAGGTTGGTGGCGTTGGACTGCCTCATTAATTCTGACAATTGGGTTGGAGATCGGCTGCTGCGACTTCTGTCGAGGATGAACCTCACTCACCTTCACATCGCATGTCTAAATGGTGGAAGTTATGAGAGAGTAAGAAAACGCTGCCACTGAGCCCCCATTAACATTAACGTAGTGAGTTGACTGGATATTTTGTTAAACAGGTGACGAGTAAAGGAATTAATGCGCTCAGGGAAGGACCCCTTGGCCAAAGTATCCTGTGGGCAGAACTTAAGGCTCTGGAAGGGACAGGGAAAGAACAAAGTCTGTCCGGACTTGACGAGATTTGCCACAGGAATCGAGTGGCTGCTGGACTCACCTCCACAACTTCCTTCCAGGAGTTCCAATTGTCTGCAGAAGCGTTTGCTGGAAGCGGACGTTCCTTTCGGGGAGGATGGACTCACTCGGCTTTCCTGTCAAATTCTCTCCATAAAACAGTGACTACTCCAATGTTTCCCGATTATTCAAAAAAACTGGACATTTAATATCTCACAAATCAACTGGTTTTAATATGCGGAGTGTGCAACGGCAAGATTTTTGTTAATAAAAAGCCCAACAATCCATTCCATTAAATCTTCTTTATGCGAGTGACGTGCACGTGGCAATTCGTTGAACTCTCCTTAGTCACAAGAAAGTCTTGCACAAATGTGAATTTAACTGATTAACGATGGGTGAAGCTAAGTCAAGGCCGAACCTTAAGCACGTTCGGGCGATCTGGGACGATTAACTTCTCTGTCTGTCTAGTTCGCGTAGATATTGTGTTGTCTCAACCTGCCTCTACTTCCCCCCGACTTCCCCACATGCTCATTTATTGTTCCCTACGTCTAAACACACCATTCGTCACTGCGCTACCGAAACTTCTTTAAAAGAAGCATGAATTCAGCCAGCCCAGTCAGCAACTCACGCATTCACAACTTCCAGTACTAAAATGTCCCCGGCTTCTTCCCGGACACTTCGCATCTCCAGACGCTCACTCACTCATTTTGCCTCATAGGTCAAATAAACCAAACCAATCCTCATTGAACCTTTAAACACCTCCAATTTAATTCCCCCTCTCTTCCACTACTTAATCTGCTCATTTTACAAGGCTTAAACTAACTGAGAAGGTGAGTAATCAATTAACTTGGAGTTACGAATGTAATTTAATTCCCATTAATTGTCTTCAACTTCTCAAGTAATTCATTTCACGACTTAAACTAACTGACAAAGTAATCATTTGGAGTTAAGAATGTCCCGTAGTAGTCTTGTGTCTTTTAAAACTCTTTTTCCAATTGAATCCTTGTCCACAAGAACATACGAAGGGTTTCACTCCAGAGTGCGTCATCATGTGTTCCTTCAAACAAACGGCTATTCCAATTAACCTGTCTCTTATGTCACCCAAATGTAAACTCACCTTCGCATGCTGTTTCCAACTAAACTTTTGTTCACAGACGTCACAAGCGTACGGCTTTTCTCCGGTGTGGATCCTCATGTGAACTTTCAACTTCACTTGGAAAGGAAAGTACTTGTGACACGTGGGGCATCTGAGGGACTCGTGTTCCTTCATGTGGACTTCCAGAGTGTTTGTTGAAGGAAACAGGTTGTAGCACACATGACAGACGAACGGCAGGTCTTTCACGTACTCCGCCTTGTGGGACACGTAGCAGTGACGGCGCACGCTGTAATTCGAATTAAATAACTTTGAGCAAAACTTGCAAGGACGGTAGTAAATGATTCCGCCAGAAGATTTGTTAGTGACTCTGACGCATCGCGACATTGGCAAAGGTTTGCGAGTGAACGTAGATCTGCGCTTAAGGCTTTCCTCTATTTCCTCAGCGTGGAAGCTTCGGTCATTTATTGCAACTGCCCGACGTGGTGTTTCAGTAGGCGACGGTTGATCACGACTTCCACCACCCAATTCGTCTTCTTTCTGCTCAGAAGTATTAAACTCATTAACACGACCCTTCGGCAGTTAATAAAAGGTTAAAAATGAGTCGTTGTTAATACCTGGAGAGGAGAGTCTTCTGGAGATTCTTCTTCGTCGGCTGATCTTTCACCGTTTCCAGCTACACGCTTTGTTCCTTTTTGTCCACAGCTTGGCTTCTTAATCTCCGACTGAAACAAAACGGAAAGATTCACTTCAAGCGTTGACACTACAAGGATGCGTGTTTATTCATGACTTTCTGTACCTCGTGTGTCGATCTTCGTCTCTTTCTCGGTGTCACAGGGCGCGAGTTCGTCGCAGGTACCTCACAATTCCTCTTGCGCATCACACGACACGTCGTCATCTAAAGAGAAACTCTCAATCATTCCACTCATTGAGTCCTCGAACTTTATACCAACCGTTGTTGCACTCACCGGAGTCGGAGTTAGCCTGACTTCCTTTTCAGAGGCTTTTTTCCATGATGACCCCGCAGAAGCGTCCCCTCCAGAATTCCCACGTGGTTCCAAACCATCATCACTTTCCTCAGTTTCCAGTTTGACTTCTCCAGCAATAATGTCGAAATCACTTTCGTCCTCTTCGACCTTGATGACTTCATCTGTCCCAATCGCCTTATCCTTCGACCTCCTCAGTCTTTTCGGCGCTTTTGAAGGGAACACATCTTCAACCGACTCCACATCCACCAGCCAGTCCCCGTGACTCCTCCTTCCAAGCGACCCCAAAATCATCTGGCGACCCACTCGCCTCCTCAGACCACAAAACTCAAGTCGCGCGTCCTCGAGTTGTTGGTTGAGGTCGACCAAAGTATCCAGCGATTTGTCACACCCTCCGCACACACCCACCGGAATATCTATCATCCGTCGAAGGATCTCTTCTTCATCCTCCTGACTCACCAACAAAGCGCGCAACAAGACTTCCGACTTCTTCACACTCAACAACTTCACCTCCCCCGAACCTTTCGCCAACGGGCCACACGAAAAACAAAGCGTAGGCCTTCTGCCTTGTCGTCCCTGACTCACAGCGTTGCCTTCATTCTCCAGCGCCGCCACCAACCGTAAAATCCCCGCGCTGACTTCCTCATATTCTCCCATCGTCACGGAACATCAACGACACTCAACGTCAAGTCTTTCTACACACGTCACTTCTACGCACAACTCCTGATCACTTACACGCAGTGCCCTAAGTTCAATTCAAAGTCACACACAACGACAACCAAACAAAAACAACCAAAACACAACCAGTTTTGTTCATTTTCCCGCGCTTTGTCCCCGCCGACATAAATCCTCAGGGGAACGTGAGACTTTTTCATACAATACCAACAGACAAGACAATCAACCTGTACATGAAGATAACTCGGTTCAAAGGTCACTTGGGCGTTACCACGTACCTCCTTTTTGACATCCCCATCCTTTACATCCCTCCCTTGCCGCTTGGGGGCAGAGGGACGTTTTCAAACATCATCTGAGATCAAACCGAGTCTGGGTCAATTAACATTTCTGTCTGTCGAATAGAATCTGCTGTCTCAACTTGCCCTTTCCCCTCAGACTTCCCTACACACTAGTACACACTTCTTCAACGGAGCACTGGATGAGCCACCTCACTCCACATTCTTTAAAGTTAGGAGGGAATTCCTTCAGTTCTTAGTCCCCAGCCAGTCAACAACTTCTGCATTCAACCCTTCCAGTGCCTCCAGAACATCACTGACGTGCAGATCGCTTCCTTAACTCCATTAAACAAGGACTTCCAGCAGTTTTAACCTCCGATGATCTCTCACTTCTTTCAGTCTCCTCGAGTGGATTCGCCCGTGTTCTTCGCTTAAAGACATTATGAAATAAACCGACCCAAACCTCATTTAACGCCATACCTCTCTTTAATTCCCATTCTGTTCCACTAACTCACAACTCAACTGATTCATTTCACAAGGCTTAACCTAACTGACAAGGTGTGTAATCATTTGGAATTAAGAATGCCCCGTAGCAGCCTTGTGTCTGTTTAAACTCTGTTTCCAATTGAATCCTTGTCCACAGGAACATTCAAAGAGTTTCACTCCGGTGTGCGTGACCATGTGTGCCTTCAAACAAACGGCTATTCAAATTAACCCGTCGAATATTAACCAAAATATATCAACTCACCTGCGCCTGCGGTTTCGTACTGAACTTTTGATCACAGACGTCACAAGTGTACGGCGTTTCTCCGGTGTGGATCCTCATGTGAACTTTCAAATTTTGTTGGAAGGTAAAGTACTTGTGACACGTGGGGCATCTGACGGACTCGTGTTGTTGCTTCTTGTGGACTTTCAGAGTGTTTGTTGAAGGGAACAATTTGTAGCACGAAAGACAGACAAACGGCAGGTCCTTCACGTACTCCGCCTTGTGGGACACGTAGCAGTGACGCCGCATGATGTAATAGTAACGGAACACCTTTGGGCAAAACTTGCAGCGACGGTAGTAATGGATTCCGACAGAAGTTTTGTTAACTTTGACGCATCGCGACATTTTCAAAGGTTGGCGAGTGAATGTTGATCTCCGCTTTAGGCTTCCGTCAGCGTTGGAGCTTCGTTTCTTCATTGCAACTGCGCGACGTGGTTTTTCAGAAGTCGACGCCAAATTGCGACTTCCACCATCCACTCTGCTCCCGTCTTGTTTCTGTGCAGAATTATTAAACTCATTGATAAGCCCTGAGGAGTTAGTTAATAAAGGTTAAAGGTAGGTCGTTGTTAATACCGGCTTTCTTTGTTCCGGAGACTCTTCTTGGTCTTCTTCGTCGGCTGATCCTTCACCGTTTGCAGCCACACGTTTTGTTCTCTGCTGTACGTTCCTTGGCTTTTTAGTCTCCGACTGAAACAAAACGGAAAGATTAACTTTAGGCGTTGACATTACGAGACTGCATATGTTTTAATTATTTGTGTGTACCTCGTTTGTCGATCTTCGTCGCTCACTCGGTGTCGCAGTCGCAGGGGATGAGTTCGTCGCAGGTACTTCACAAAGTCTCTCGAGCACCACACGACACTTCTTCATCTTAACAGAAATTCTTAGTCATTCCTTGAACTTTAAAACCAACCGTTGTTGCCCACACTCACCGAAGGTAGACTGACATCCTTTTCAGAGGCTCCTTTCCGCGATGACCCCGCAGCAGTGACCCCTCCCGTATTGCCACGTGACTTCAAACGCTCGTCACCATCCTCAGTTTCAGCTTTGACTTCGTCCGTCCCAATCGCCACATCCTTCAACCTGATCGACCTTCTCAGTTTCTTCGGCGCTTTTGAAGGGAATACGTCTTTAACCGACTCCACATCCGTCAGCCACTTCCCGAAACTCTCTTGCATCCTAAGCGACCCTGAAATCATGTTGCGACCCATTCGCCACCTCACAGCGCTAAACTCAAGTCGCAGGCCCTCGAGTTGTTGATACAGGTGGACCAAAACACCCAGCGACTTGTCACACCGTCCACAAACATTCGGATTCACTAGATTTTTCATCCGTCGAAGGATCTCTTCTTCGTCCTCGTGACTCACCAACAAAGCGCGTAAAAAGACCTTCAACTTCTCCTCACTCAACAACTTCACCTCCCCCGAACCATTCGCCAACGGGCCACACGAAAAACAAAGCGCAGGACTTCCGCCTTCCTGTCGTCCCTGACCAGCACCGTTGCCTTCATTCTCCAGCGCCGCCACCAGCCGAAGAATCCCCGCGCCAACTTCTTCACATTCTCCCATCGTCACGAACCACCACCGACACTCAACGTCAAGTTTTTCTACGTTCCCACACGTCAGTTTTACGCGCACAAGTCACTCGTGGTCCCCGAAATATTGCACGCACGGCACGACGCACGCAGTGTACAAAGAAACGTTAAAAGATTCCTAATTAAGTCGCACTCAACAGAAACCACGCGAACAGTAGTGATGAATTTCCCGCGCTTTGTCTTCGCCAGCAACAACCCGCAGGGGAACTTGAGACTTTTTCATATCAAAATTATCAAGTCAATAACCAACGTCCACGCATAAGAAGATTAAACTGGGTTCGTTCAAAGGTCACTTGGGAGTTACAACTTGCCTTCTTTTTGACATCTCCAGACTTTACATGAATGGATTTCCCAAGTGACCCTTGCTGCTTGTGGGATCAGCGACTTTTTCAAACAGCTTCTAGGATTTACTATCTATTTGGATACGATTTGAAATAGCGGTTTAATATCAGAAGCGCAGACTCAAGTGAAGGTTACCTGTGCCTACCCTGCCACACGAAGATTCACACGAACCACGTGAAATTTGCATCTGACTACTCTGACATTCCTTTTGTGCAAATGTAGGCTTAGTAAACGGTTCACTGTCAGAAGCAGATACAATTGCATGCTCGATCTTCACCAAATCTCACTTGGACAGAAGCCTGTCTGTACATATGACCCTTACCCACTAATCAACTTCATCTTTGTTGTTGGCTTCGTAATGTAAGAATTAATTAACATGCCGGGGCCTGTAAATTATTGTATTTAGAAATTATAAAAATGCTAAATAAATGCACATGGAATGCTGAATTTAAATTAAGCACAGAGCTTTGTGAATTCCGAGTACATAAATATATTTTGTATTCTTTTAAACAGCTTCACAATTGACTTATTTTTTATTTAAGTATAAGGAATTTAGCAAAGCTCAATTAATTATGAAATTCCTACAGAATATTTACTTCTTTCACCAAAAATCATTAACCTTTTTAACTGTCCAGGTTAATTAAGTTATCACCACTTGCTGCAACATCCATTACAAAGTTGGAAGGAAACACTCCTACACGACCTTTCAAGCTTCCACGCCACCACCCTTCCTCCACTTCCGCTAAGAAGTCTATTTCATCCCCAAATTCTAAACGGAGTTCATCATCTTCCTCCGGGGCATAAGAAAACAAAGCCTGTAACCTTCTTCTTCCAGGAATTAATCCAAGGCCGCTTGTATCATCAACAGGGTTTTCAATCGGCTTCCCAAAGTTCTCCGGAAACAAACCTATCCTTCCTCGCAAAGTCCCTTCACACCATCCTTCCCATTTTGCTACCACGTTCGTAATTTCATCTCCCGTTTTCAGACTCAGTTCGTCGGATTCTAGCGCAGGATAATCGTATTCCACTATCCACACTGGCAAGACGTTCAATAAAGAAACAATTTATTAATTGACATGATTGTAAATGTATTAAAATTCATTCGATAACTGCGTACCTTTTGATATTCCACTAGTTTCATTTGAACTCTTTTCAACAGCTTTCACTTCAACGACATAATTAGATGGAAATACTCCAACACGACCCTTCAATTTCCCACGCCACCAGCCATCCTCCACTTGTTCTATAAATTCTATTTCATCTCCTATTTCCATATGAAGTTCATCTTCGTGTTCAGGACAGCAAGGAAACAGTGCTTTCAATATTCTGCGTTTAGTTAACGCTTCTGAAGATGTGGAATCAATTGTTAAGAGTTCCAATGGATCTGCTAAATCGTCAGTCTTCGTGAATGTTCCTTTAGCAACAAATGACTTATTTCAATTGAAATATACTAAAGTGCCTACGGAATAAGTTACACTGTGATTTGTTGTACCTTCTTTGTCTGTACTACAGCCGGAATTATTATTCACATCACGCGTACTCGGCACAATCCTATTTACACTCCGTGAGAACCAACGGAAGGTTCTTTTCTTCTGGAGAAATTAAAACATAATGTTATCATCATATAAAGGATCCAAAGGAATTACTACTTGCCTTTGGTGACGTAATAGTTGTGTCATTAATGTTCCTGCTCGTCCTGGGCGGTATAAACGACTTGGAGATTTCTGAGTCCCCCTGAATATTTTCCACCACGTGATTCAGGATATTTAGTGACCTGGTGTTTCCGGAACCTTCCAAAGCTTTCTTGAACTGTAAGAACTGCTCGTCATTTAATTTACTCGCAACATTTGCGAACAGAATAATCGCCCTGTCGAAATGCGAAGTCCCAGAGGAGCTCTGGAAATATTAGAATATTTAAAACAAATTATACAAATGTGATTGTAGCTGTCTTCTTACAAGGTATTCTTTTTCAATCAGTGTGATCAACTGTTCCTTCTCTAACTGGGTTACCAGTTGAATGTTAATCTCCGTATATTTAACTAACTCTGCGAGTTTCTTCCCGATGGTTACCTTCCAGTGTTCTTTCACTTCACCCATTGTCACTTAAATGAATCCTTGGCAATGTGCCAAGTAAGCAGCTTGGAGCAAATTTTAGTGAAGTGTATGCGAAACGTGGCTTACGTAACTGATAAAGGACGATAAGAATTACTGCCAACTAAAAAATAAATCGTTCAATTGTATCTTTGCTCTTATCTACAATTACAATTAGGATGAAATTGCTCGCGTTGTTGGTTAAATAAGTTGTACAGTTAAAAGAAGTGATTTTGTCCATCCTTTGAGTCGTATTCAGTCCCATGAAAAGTTTAATTGTGGACCAAAGTGATTTATCAACATAGTTGGTACGATACTAAGCCTTTATTACAAAAGGGGTTCGTCGTGTGCTAAGTCAAATCAATGGACATTATGATAGCACACAGGCCCAATTACTATTTTGGCCTAGAACTTTGGGTTAGACTTCAGCAAAGCTACAGTAGCGTTTCTCCTGCCATTCTGGAAACACTTTAGTCCTTGGAAAGTATGCCTCTTCTCTTTCCTTTATCACAAACCCTGAAGTGTTCAGGATATCAAGAAACGTCGCGTGAATGTCAAACTGTCTAAGTCTGCTTAAGTAATTTAGCATATTTAGAATAGACGCCGATTAGCATTAAACTGAATACAGAGAGTTAACTCACTTTCATGCATCACTTCATGCTTATAGCACATACGATTTGAATCTAGAACTAATTTAAACCTTTGGCACAGTCCTCAATAAGTTTATGTGCAAAAGATCTTCGAGTCCAATACTTTTCAGTTCAGTTTACCTCAAGAAAAGCTATTGAACAACATTTGCACACCTGAGTTCTTAAAGTTTTCTACTAATACTAAATGAAAAAATTGCCCTCATCTTACTCTTATACTTCATTCACGATCAAGGAAAAGATTATGCTGCACATTGGTAAATTCACTTTGAGATTGAATTAACCCTTGAGAGATTCAAACAAATGGAACAGGTTGTTTAACCTGTGTTTAATGTTAAATTAAGTCATTTTAATGCGGATTGCAGTTTAAATCCAAAGCTTACCAATGGATTCTTTATTGAGAGTAAAGAAATCTCCTGCAAGCGAATATGAATAATTTTATTGCATATGCCAATAACATTTCATACGTGAAAATTACCAAAGGATAGTTAGTCATTTTAGAAATTACCATTGAACCTGCAAAGATCAAAAGCAACAACAACTACACAGTTGGCTAATCCAAGAAGGCTTATCAAGTTAACTACATTTTCAGTGAGTTTCGGGGCATAATGAGAATTGTAATGTTTAACCAATATGAAGATGTAATTAATTTTAATTGACTTTACAACAGACTCGTCTATACAAGAATGTATGATCACAGCTTTTAAGTGAATTCCATGCGGTGTTGGGTTTGATAGGGACTGGAGATCGTCAGTCACTCCGGACAAGGAAATGGAGTGTAGGGTTTGGGAAACATTGCGACCCACAAGAAGGCGAGGGGATGAGTCCCGATGATTGAGATTGAGATTGAAGAATGTCCAGCACGCAATGGTAATTCTTTTGAAGAAAGTCAACTCCGGTTCATTGATGGTAGTAATATCTTGGTCATCTTGTTCTTGGGCTAATAATCGAATCTGGTCGAATAGGGCGGAATAGGGGATTCAACACGGTAGACAAGTCACAATGAATGCTCGCTTCAAGAAGGATTGAAGGCTTCGAAGTTGACAGTTGGTTTGCCAAAATGCTTTTGATGCTTAACATTCCTCCAACTCAGGAGGAGATGCAAGAGAAGGAAGTTGAGAAAGTAAGATTGATCATGATACTGTCCGAGCCAACTAAGGCCATTTGACCGATTGAGGAGACAAAGCCTTGCATTGCTTGGATGAGAAGTGGAATGTACAGAATTTGAAGTAGTCAAACGAGTGATGGAATGCTGAAGAATGAGAATTTGAGTGTGGAGTGACCTAGAGGGGACTTAGGGGGAGGGGGGGGTGACTGTGAGGAGGAGGAACATCCATTTAACTGGGAGAAGAATATGGGGTACCTTGAGACTTTCAGGAGAAAGTCTTCAATGGTCTCTTCATTGTATCGTCTTTGGATTGGGTGATCTTTGCTCTTCAAGTTCCAATCTTCCAAAGACAGCGGAACAGAAAGCCATTTAGAATTTTAGAACGCAATTTAGCAGTCTCAGGTAAATTAGAATGGGCAAATATTTGTAGGTCGGGTTGGGCTGTTTAATGAAGCTTTTGTCTTTGTAAGTGAAAGCCATAAATTCATTGGAAAAAATACTCAAACGGAGAAAAGGGAATGAGTGGTAGTCATACTACATAGCAAACAAATACGACGCATTCTTAAGTGTAGCGAAGTGGACTTTACACTAAACGGTTGTGCAGATGTAACAGTACCAATTGTGATGTCGATGGTCTCATAATCTCAACAACAGAAGTCAACAGATTAATGTTTGAAGTCAAGAAGGAAGTGTGGAAGTTCGAGAATGGGATGAGGATTAGCCATTCAACGTTCAACTCGGAAATGCAGATCTCTGGACTTTCCAACCACTTCAGGGAGGTAAGCTGATAAGCGTGAGATTATTCCCCTGTCACTTTGTTTCGGATGGTCGTCTCATGTTAACTCGAATGGGCGAATGAACTCGGGAGGGTCAGTGTCTGCAGATAAGACAACAAGATAAGCACTTGTCAGACCCGTGATGCTTTAAGCAGAGTCGATGGCTGAGTATAAAAAGGCAGAGGAGGTCCACCAAAGACATTCGAACCAAACTAACCTTCCAAAGAGACAAGAAGAATCCTACAGAAGAAACAATGAAACTTTTGGTGGTATTCCTGGCCCTTCTTGGCACTGCGCTGGGGAGTCCTGCAGGGGAGAAGGCCACACGGGCCGACTTCATCGTGTCCATGAAGGCTGGAACGAAAGACGTCCTCCAAGCCATCGCAGACACCCGATTTCCCACTCGGGAGGACCGTCTGCGGGCCCTGGGAGCCTCCCTCTCCCTCCACGCCGAAGAGACACAGGCACCCGTCAGGGAATTCCTCACATCCGTCAACGACAACGATATGGTCGTCCGACCCCTTTGGCTCCAGAACAAAATCGTCCTCCGGCAAGCGACACTCCAGGT
>JAQGAB010002300.1:0-12521 GCA_034696565.1 Isotomurus graminis
TATTAATGCTTTTGAATCTGAGGTGAAGGTGTACAAATCAACAGAGCTTTGCTTCATCTACTGTAGAGTAGTATTCTAAAATTTCTAACGATGACGAATCTTCTTAGAAGATAAGACTTTGATGAGTTTTGAAAGACTTGGGAGATGATGAGCCTACGCTCAGAAGACATACAAGGAAATCAGTTAAAACGGCTAAACTCAGATTATAAAAAGATCTCTTCTGCAAAGGAATGAGATAACGTGGTGGATCATATAATACTTTTAATACTTTTCGCTTCTCGTACAACTACCTCCACTCCATAAGACAATGAGAGCGTTAATGAGGTTCACGTCAGTAGGGGGTGGATTGGCCGATTCTTAATTAACCAAAGGAAAGCCATTCCTACATCTCTTCGGCGATACTTACAGACATCATCCATCTCTTTCCTTCGCCACTATCTTTCCATCTTTCTCCATCTACCTGTCCATTATTGCTTTCTAAGACTATTGTCTCTAATATTATTACACACACCGTGTCTTCCATTCCTCACATACTTCAGATTAAATTATTAACTTTGGTCGCATTCGTGCTTTACCACTACGCTCATCTCTGAATTCGAGCTATCGTGAATTTATGATTTACAGTAGATTTCTTGGCGGGTGTTAGCTCTTTGCTTTAGTATGGGTTTGGTAAATTGACACTTCCATCGATTGATTCATATTTCTTTCCGAAACACTCAGTGTGTATATAAAACTATACGCGTTGTTCTCTAATTCATAATCAACTCTTCGAAATGCAGATGTAGTAGCTAGAATTAATTTTAAGTGGACTGTATAGTAGAAGACTTCCTACACCTAATTCTACTTTGGATTACCAACTGCTACGAGAATTTCATAAGTCACCTATGACTAAACCTTGGAACACTTTATATCTCAAATCTATAAAAGTCCTAATTCCCCTCGTTCCAAAAGAGATGCTGCAAACCAGAGGTGTAAATGGTCACTGCTTTCGTTCGTTCGTTCACTCTTTGAGTTTTCTTTAGTTCGTTCGTTCGATCTTTTTTGAACGAAAGATTTTTTATCGTTCGTTCACTCTGAACTAAAATTTCTGGCCGTTCGTTCGTTCGTTTTTCGTTCAATTGAACGAAACTTTTTCACCGTTCGTTCGTTCGTTTTTGGTGAAAATGAACGAAAATTTTTGACCGTTCGTTCGTTCGCTCATCGTTTTTGGTGAAAATGAACGAAACTTTTTGACAGTTCGTTCGTTTGATCATCGTTTTTCGTGAAAATGAACGAAACTTTTTGAGCGTTCGTTCGTTCGCTCATCTTTCTTCC
Organism: Isotomurus graminis; assembly: GCA_034696565.1. Lineage (NCBI taxonomy): Eukaryota > Metazoa > Arthropoda > Collembola > Entomobryomorpha > Isotomidae > Isotomurus > Isotomurus graminis. Next base: position 1,315 of record JAQGAB010002300.1, read on the forward strand.
CCCAAAAAAGTACCTTGAATGTTAATCATTCGTCAACTTAACAAATTATCCCGCTAAAACGAATCAGCAGTTAAACGATTTTTAAATATTGCGAATTCTACGAAATAGGTTTGTTTGTAGGACATTTTTGGCAGGTGGGGTTGAGTGAACGAAAATTTTTTATCGTTCGTTCTTTCGTTTTATATTTTTTTTTTCGTTCGTTCGTTCGTTCATTTATTCAGCCCTAAAATCATTTTCGTTCGTTCGTTCTGGTGAACGAACGAAAAAACGAACGATTTTCGTTCAAAAGAACGAACGATTTACACCTCTGCTGCAAACCTCCTCTCCTAATGACACCCAAAGGGCACATCGTCCACTTGTGTAGATCAGACAACCACACTAAATCTACCCAAGACGATGATAAGTGTGTGTAGTAATACATGTGGTGGTGTTACGCCCCGGATACATCAGACAAAAAGATCGAAGAATCGTCGCTGTCTTCAGAAAAGGCAAAGCCTGAGGCAACCTTAGCACAAAATCTCTCGAATCAAATCCCATCATCCATCTCTTCAACAATCAAAAAAGTCAATTCTCCCTAAGTCTCTTATTCTTAGATTGATGTGCAACGGACATTGTATCACCATCACACGGACTTGTAGAGAAGTCTGCCTTTGAAATTCATCATTCACTCCAGACAATCACAGATTTTATTTTTAGATTCTTCAGCCATCAATTTGTAAATCCTCTCGTTGTCTTATTATTCAAACCATTGCCACATCATCCAAACATATCCTCAGATGCATCGCAGTGATATCAAAATCCTAATGTAATCCTTTCCATTTCACTTTCTTTCACAATCGCAATTCACCAGTCTGTCTACTTGAAAGTGTTGGCTTTGCCTGATGTGCATACCTAATGAGAATCCTATAATATAAATGACACTCCAAAACCACACTTACCATTGAATCCACCTCCCGTTCTTAATTTTGACTCTTCGATTTCATAAGAGATCTTCACTTGATAAGCATCTCTACTTTTAGTAGTCCCCTTCTCTTCTCCTTGGTTCGCATTTTGAGACTCTACATACAAAGTAGCCGAAGGAGTGGCTATGCGGTAACAAGTTGTTGACTCTGGCGAAAGAAACGGTAGAAGTTTCCTCCTGTCTTCATCCCCACTGGAATTCTGCTCCAGAAACACTTGGAAGTTTGATCCAGTGTTGGACTCCAGGCATAACCTAAAAGACTCTACTTCAGAGTCCCCTGATCTGTACAGATACGGTGGGGGAGAAATATTCACTCGCAGTCCACCCCGAGGTCTCTCCCATAGAATCTGACCTTGCTGACATCTCAGATACACCGCTTGGACAATGTTCTCTGAAGATCCACTGAAATCATAAGAACAAAATTAACGATTATTTTATGCCACTTCGTGCCACTCCAATCTCTCAGGAATATCACAATAACCACTTGAATGTATGCAACAAGCTTCACAGTCCACCAACGCAGTTAAGCACACAGGAATAAATCATCCTAAACTGGATTCATTAATCTACATTTCATGAACAACTCACATTACCCTTTAAATCGTAACTGTACCCAGTTTGTATCCTTATTACCCAATAGACAAAACTAAAAGCTAATAACTACGGATATTACAATCTCACTACATGAATTCCAAGGGACTTCACCTCCCTAAAGAACTCTCGTAACCTGTCGTCCTAAATTTCAGAATCATAACAATAAATAATCATTTCTATTTAGACAAGCACGATTTCAACGCAGGTGTTCTCACTTCTTACACAAGTGACTCAGTCAGACTTTCTTCGTATCTCTCCAGATTAAATATGAAAGGAGATAACAAGACGAAGATGATGGACAAAAGAAGGCCATTCTTCAGCTTATCAAAACAAAAAGACACTTCAATGTCCCTTTTTGTCTTCCCATGTTGACTCCAACTTAAAGGAGGTTACTTACTTAACTGTGAATCTGTTTAAACCTGGCATCTCCTTTTCTCCTTTAATAAACACGCAAGTCCAACACAGCTACCGAGACCTCAATTGTGACATTGTGAATTGCCTGCTTAATTTCAACATCTTCAAGGAGAGAGTTGTGTATGTATGTGTGCCTTGTTACTATTTGCCTTATTACATGACTTCTCACTCAGATATTTACACTTCATTCGGGTCATTTCCTTAAGATAAGAGCTTCCTTGTCATCTACTCATCCCATTTCCGTAATTGAGTGAACAACTAAATCCTCAGATTTCACTTAAATCCTTGACTGTCCATCGATCCCTTTGGCTTACTTGATATCTCACACATTTAGTGGTTTCGTGGCCACTTTATGTCAGTCTGTCAGGTCCTCACAAGACGAACCTCTCAACCAATTTAACCGCAGTAAGACGCTGTAATTCTCTTGACCAGTGACATAATGCTTCCTCAATGACTTTAAGCTAGCTTTACACTCTCTCTACCTTTGTACTTACTCCCATATATACTTTTGCCTTTCCATTAAATAAATGCCGACTCTCAACTTAAATTACAGGTCTCACTGTAAGTAGTAGCTACTTTTTACTTTCTTCCCATTTATTTAAAACCATAATAAACCCCACAAAATACTTCCCAGGAAGAAGTTACAACTCCCGAATTCAGTTCAAAGAAGGCCTACAATCATGTACATAAATATCTTGTATAGAGTCTGTTAGATTTATTTTCCAAGAACCCAATTAGTCCTCCCAGTGTGTAAAATGTTGAAACAAACATCCAAACAGCCATTCAGTTAGAAATACTCAAAGCCTCACACTGTTTCTAAATCGTTTCATGAGCAAAGTTCAAAAAGTCTCTGGCCAGTTTAATATACACAAGCCTATCTACATCACGTAGCGTATCACAATCACACCTGGATTGCTTATCCGTTGAAGAAGAAAGTTTACACCACAAATTTCATTAAATGGACACATATACCCCTTTCGGAACATTTTGTACATTCATAGTTTCATTATCTCCCTCATATACACCGTAGACACGGTCATTCGGCCTAAAACGCTTTTGTGTAAAGTAGTTTTAAGAGTAATAAAATATTTGTGTTTTATTTTACACCCTTTTGTCCAAGTCCACCTATCCTTTTACCTTTGTCCATTTAACCTTTGAAGCTACTCATACACAAGTGTAAGTCCAAAACTCTATTGTTCTACTTCTTTATCCAACACAAAAGGCATTACAGTATTCACATGAAACAGAATAAAAGTAAAAGTAGCCCCTGAACACCAGAAGAACCCGCACAGCTCTGCCTGTCATAAATATTTTGACTACGAGTTTTATGATTTGGCACATGCTGTTAGTCTAAAGTCTACTACACTGCTTGACAATCTTTTACAGAGATTACGACGAATGATAAATAAAAGGATGATGTCCACCGACACGACTCTCTGTTTTTTGCCATTGTAAATGAAATCGCAAAAAGGACCACCAGCAAAGACCAACACACAATCCTGGATAAGTTATGAGATCAGGTGAAACAACACTAAAATACGAGAGTGCATGTAGAAGATTTTACTGTTTAGTATCTTTTATTCCAATTGAATATGCTAACTCATATGATGTATTATAAACTTTTACGAGAAAACTTGTTTCTCATTTTGGGTGGCTTTGTATAACTAACTATTCATCAGATCACAGATACTTAAATTATCTTTTAAGACTAAACCTATTCAAGTTTTGAGCACAAGATCTAACCAACAAAAATATATCTATACAGCTTGTGCTTAAACCTTAAAAGCGCTTTTACTCATCCTAATTACGAGTTAGTCCCGATGGGTTTACTTCATTAAGGGCGACTCTCCAACAACAACTTCCATTGCGTGTGCCTAATTGTAATAAGTGAACTTCCATGTTCTTCTCCAGTCTTATGAGTTACAAGACTCTGTCTGCATCTGCAGAGATACGAGGAATATGCGTGGTCCTTTAAGTCATTTCATGTCTCCATGTCTTTCCTCAGATAGACTCTCGGGTTGTGCCATGCGATAAGGTTGTGATGAAAACACTGAAATTGAAACTCAGAAACTAGCCAAGTATAGAGGGTGGTAATGATTTGTTTTGACCAACGAAGCTGGTGTTCCTTTCAATCACATTCGCTTCGGGTTCAAATGCTCATCGAAACCTCTTTGAACTTGACTCGTCTGTCTACCTTGACCAATTATGAATAGCTGAATAAACATTCTTCCCTTTGCATATTATTATTACCTCTTCGTCTCTCATCTCTTAAAGTTCCGTTTTGCATAATGTGACATCCTAAATGACTTCTCATGTCTCAATACTCCCAGACGTCTCTGCACAAATCATAATTTCCCTATTTCACGTTGGATATTCTCAAAATCTTCACAGGGTCCTCAACAGAATCCCCTTAAAAGTGGATAAGACAAACGGTAATTCGAAGAACACGCCGGGCGTTGGCTATTAAGTCCATTAGTCAGGAAGACTGAAGACACACACATGACATGAACACTTCGTATTGAATTGGAAAGTGAGCCTAGCCCAAAGTCTCTCATGTGTGTGTCCTCATAAGCAACAACTTGTTGTGGTCTTACGGGACTTAGTTTCTAAACCGAAGGACCTTTTCCTCATATCCCATCTCCCTCTCTCTTCCTTGTACGTCTTAAGGAACCTTGTAAGACAATATACCTTCTTGAACGCAGAGAAGTGGAGTATCCATTTCTGAAGCATATCATACCCAACACTCCCATAAGTTTCTAACCAACCCAAGTCAACTCGATTAGGGTCACGAAGGCAAAAGAGATTTTTTTAAACAATTTTTTATCCTAAAAGTCGTGAAGCTCGAAGGAGAGTGACTCCTTCCACCCAGCAGGCCCGATATGGATCGGTAAACCTCAAGTCAAAAGGCTCCGAGGATTGTTCTACAGGATCAGCCATAGGATTACAGGCGAATGAGTTTAACCTTATGTCCTAAGCTCAAAGCTGACCTCACTACACATTCAGGCTTACTCTTCAGTCTCACAGGGAACTTGCCCTTCAGCAACCCTAGCTCGAGTCCAAATTACACCAAAGCCAAAAGTATATCACACGCATACTTCCACATATATTCCTAGTTAGAAATGGGTGGAGACTTTAACTCATCATTAGGGAATCGGACTTTGGTTGTAAATTATGTTTTTGTTAGCTTTGAGAAGAATTGTTTAGCTATATTCCTCAGGATGTTCTTCCATTGCATAAACTTTAGGACTCTCACTCATGCTGAGATCTCTGTGGGTTTTACAACTTGCTTTGCTTCTTCCTATTTATGTGTAATGTCTTTTGAGAGTTTATGACAGGAAAACTAGTGTAAAATATTGATTGATTTTTAGCTCCCTTCCCTCAAAACTTTAGAGTTATTCTTCCTCTACTAAATCTTCACTTTATAAACTGTAATGTAAACCTATTCGAGATTCATGTGAGTTTTAACTCTGAACGAACAAAAACCCTGAAATTACTGACTAGAAATAACCCCAACATTTTTATCGAAAACCCCATCAAATCTCTCATTTAGGAATGCATGTCTTGAACAAAATGCCGCACGCAGGAGAGATTTGATCATTCTTTGTAATCTCTGTCGGTGTGTGTGTGTGTGCCTCTGATTACTATGAGATGTTGACATGATGCTTCTTAAATGAAGAAAAGGAATCTCATCATGTCCATTAGAATTTACAGACCCAATCTTCCACTCCCTCTCAAAAGGGTTTAATAATCCAACGCAAGACAATCGCTGAGATAAACACAGCACATCTCATAAATTCGAATTACTTCGTAATTCTGGGTATTTCAACCGACAAACTACGTCTAATTAGTGAAAGAAGATACCAAATGTCAATACCTGACGATACTTTCCACCTCAAGAGATGCGTTTCATGACCAACTAACGTTAATTTTATGATTATGTCTTACTTCTCCCGTCTCTTAGTGTCATATTGTCCTCACGAAACATTGAATTTATATTTCCATTACAATAAGAAATCCTTAGACGAAGTAATTTGGACCTAACAATACTCTGTCTCTCCTATTACTCCCATAAAGATCTCACGCTGACCTTATTGTGCCCAAAAGAAGTAACTCGGCAGTGTGAAATACAACCTATGGGACATGCCATTAAAATAAATTGTTATTTCGATTGCTTCACTTCTCCAGTTGTATAAAAGACCCTAAGTGTCCTTTGTTAAGTATGACATAATAATAATAATAATAACCATACTACCAAAGCCAGGATCCAAACTATTCCTTCGTGCATGAAAAATCCTTAAGCAAGCAATAAAAAAGCGAAGAAAAGCGAACGTGCCTTATCACCGATTTCACGTCAGCAAGACCTGTTGCCCAACTGACACCTTACACCGCGTGTATAACATTAAGTACCTTAAAAGTCTACAGCCACCTCACCAAACTTATTACTAAACTGTGGAGGCGTTCAACATGACTAGTCTTCAAATCCATATGCACACACACATGATGTGTGCTTCGACATTTATTAAGGAATGTTTTAAGTAGTTAAGTAAATAAATGTAAATTACTGGAGTTTGTTCACGATAACATGAAGGTACACATAAGTGGAAGGAGCAATCATAACATTAGTTTGTCAAGGGATGGGCTACAGATGTCAAAGCATCCATGAAGCTTTCCATAAAACATGAACAGGCTTCCCTGGAGCCATCCGGTTCGCATCATCAGTTTTGCAGCTACAACCTTAAACCTAATGTGTGTAGGCGATTACTAATTTGGAGAAACACCTTAGCACATTATTACAGCGGACATTTGAAACCCCTTCGTATCATCAAAGAAGTAACTTTCACCTAAATTACGGTCTTCACGGTACACATCCACCTTCTCGCACCGTTGAAAGAGTCAAAGCGGTCCGAAGACTTATTATGGTCACTCCATCGGCGTCTTTTTTAGAACTCTACACCTACAGTATCTTTCCATAAACTAGGAATGCAGAATTTTGCTTAAGAATTCGTGTCCACACATGTCACCTTAATTCCGGGTTGTTTTATTTCACAACGCCAGTAGAAGAACCGCTTCAAGTAACCCGTAACAAGGACGGGGAAGCAAAATCCCACCGGTTTCAAGATGTTCTGCATGACTTCCAAAGTGGAAGTGGACACCAAAGATGAAACTCTACTGATGATCCATATGTATCCATTATAATCTCTCATGAATATGTGAAACCGTAGGGTTAGAATTTCATAGAATCTCAAAGAATCCAACAATCTCTTTCCCAGATTTTAGGATGAAGGGATGGGAATAATCGCCCTGTAGCTAAACACTTGGATGATTGGAAGAAGTTGTGCTAGGTCCAAGGTATGTGGGATTTAGTAAGATCAGTATCTCTTTATCTAATGTGATATTTACTCGTAATTGTAGGATGTGAAGTGATCTTCCCTTTCCCACATGTGTTTTTTATCAAAGGCCAAGGCTCATCGTGAATACGCCTCGAAGGGCTTAAGGGAAAAGGTACTCGACTGTAGGATGCAACTATTACACAGAACACTCCGCTCATATGGGAGGATTCAACGAAGGAATTTACTCGAGAATTGATGAGAAGACAGAAGTCAGTATTTCTCATCTTCCACAAGAAGCAATCCCATATTTTAAGGATTACAAGGTACCTTCCCTGCTTCCTCAGCAGTTACCAGTTATGCGTCTTATGATAATAGGGCTCCTACTTCCAACTTCCAACTTCTCTGAGCCTCGCAATTAGCCACTTGTTTTGTTTCATAAGAACCCGTAATAATATATTCCGACTATCGTCCTTGTGTTCTCCAAACCCTTACCCTTCCTTAATCTTCCATAAATTTCATGTGACTTATTATCCCTCAAAATATATCATTTTCATTCGTGGTGGCATTGTGTTTTTTTTCTGTAGAACAAAAGGTTTTCAATTTAAACCCATGACCACCACAAAGTTGGCAAGGACAGGTTGGAATTCACCCGATGGAAAAGGTTCACCTCTCAAGCTTTCAATCTTGACGAATTCATTAAGTCCCAAGTCTAAAGACTAAAAGTAACTCTAGTTGCATGCGTACAAGCCACTTTGCTAATGAAAATTACAGGTGTTTCTCTATTCAATTTACAAACTCGCTCCTTCTCACTTTCAACAGGGTTCTCATTTGATCGGATGAAGAAGGTGTACAGCATTGTAAACACATCTGCAGGTTGTCGTTCAGCATCAATTGCTTTCCACACAAGTATTGAATTGCATTTGGCATCACAACTTCACATCCCTCAAATCTACTTCACCAGCCTTCAGCTCACCATCATTCACAACTCACAACGGCGAGACGAAAAGTCAGGAAAACAAAAGGCCACTCGAGCCCATAAACCTTTCCCTCGGTTGACTTTGTTTTCAGTGCATTACACTTGCATGAAACTTTACTTAAGCAAACACATCTATAGAAAGAACTCTTAAGCAATTATCTAAATAGAAAACCCTGATGGATTTCAAGTACTTTAATGCACTTTGACTTACACAAAACCATGAGAAGATTCCCTTGTCTTTCACCAGAAAGGTCTCTTCAAGTCAGCCAATGATGACTCTCCATTAATGTCTCCTCGTTGAAATCGCACTTAAACTTTAGTCATTTACCATTTAACATCATCACTCGGTCATGTATCTCACCGTCCAGCACCCTAAAGATTCCCTCAGATAAGTCGATAACCAACAACTAAAGCTAAAAGTCATTTAGTAGAAAAGCAACCGACAGGGCAAGAATGCGTAAATTCATCCATCTCTCTCCCTTAACAGCAATCCATCTCCCATCTCTCCTGACCCTAGACACCCTAATGTCACGGAATAACCTACGGTCTTTTTACAAGTCATTAAAACCCAAGGAAAAAAGAGGAGGAAGAATTTCAGGTAAAATCACAAAAAGGTGTGTATGTGTGATTTTTTAATGTTTCCACCGATGATGCTACCCTTTCCATTTGATCTTCTAGAAGAATTGAAGAGATTCCTTCGAGTGATGATCTTCGCCAGACACTTGTAATAAATATTTTCTCTTTTGTACTCTCCTCGCCTTTTCTCCGGAGGCTCCAAACTTTTAAAACTCCCTTTTATTGGGCAAAATTGACCATTGTTCGCGTGTGAGTGTTTTAGTAGTTTTATTGACTTTTTCCAAATTATTGGATTCACTCGTGATTAGAGCCAAGATAAGCGAAAGAGCGTTTTACAAAACCGTGAAATCCCCATTGTTCCTGGATACCCATAAAAATCATTTTCTTACGAAGGCACACACACATTATTACACACATAGGATCCTTGGTCACAGTTATTACCCAACCTGCCCTTCATTTAACTCTGGGTACTCTCACCACTCCAAACTCCGATTATTACTTCCCTTAATAATAACAATAAAAGTAAAAGCTTTCCATATACCTTAAAACTTAATCTAATCGCTCTAAAGTCTACTCCACTTCTATCTCTACCTTCGCTCTCTACCTTCTTCTTACTCAACAGTGTCAATTAGTGGAGACTCCACTCAAAGGAACAAAGTGTATCAAGTCTACAAGTATATACAACTAACCGAACAAAACTAGGCTAACTTGTCTAACAACAAGTAAGAAGATCCATTCGTTATGCACGTCATTCTCTACAGATCATCCAGACACTCTAACTAATGATCTCCTTCTAAAAAGGAAATAACACTGATTGAACTCCAGGAAAATTAACTCGCTATTTTAACCGAAAATACTTTATGATTTCACAGGCTCAGGCGTCCAACCGTTTCTCAAAGTACCAATATACATTTCAAAAGATCATTTATCAAATCACACTACAAATAGTATGTAGTCTGTGGAATAGCTATCTTCCCTACACAACATACAAAAATGCTCAAGTTTACACACAAGGGAATCGCATTTGCACAGTCAGATTCAACATGACATAGTGAACAAATAGATTTCCGAAAATCTAACCATAGCGAAATACCACGGGACAAAGAGGCTAATGATCCGTGATTCTCTAAATAAAAAGTGTACAGTCTCATCTCGCCATTTTTCATCCAATTTATTTGTTTATTGTCTTGTCAAACACTTAAAAACTTATGTAAGCCATGATAGTCTATAGCAGCAGCAGCCATTCAACATTTGAAATTACACCTTGAAACATATACACGAAACGACTGTGGCTTATTCATTCAATCATCTCACCTGAGATGCGGTTTGATAAGGCATAAGGCCTGTGATATCTTGACACAATGCACACATATGTAAAAAGTCCACGCAACCTCTCATTAGGATAATAGGAGAGAGATGCAGACTCCATACTCAGGCACCCCAGCGGCTTTAACAATACAAAGTAATTTAAACCATCCACCCTCAGCATGAAATTTCACAAATAATTCCAATACACTCCACCAAAACCATACTGGGCATAGTTAGTTCCAACACAAAATGCAAAGTACAAAGTATAGCGTGATAATAATAAATTAGGGAAGAAAGGTCCAGTCAATAATTCACACAGGGAGGAAAGCTCAAGAAGACCAGACAAAAAACGAGTTCCTCTTAAAGTGCAAATCTGCGTTGAACGAGTCAGTCTATCTATATGCCCATTTGAATTTCAAATCATAGGTTTAAGTCAAATGGTTAAATATGCTAATAGTCAAGTTGACATTTATAAATTGACCAGTCTCTACCGAAATTTACATACTCAAATGACCAACAAATGGTTTACCACCGAGGATGAAAGTTGTTACGAGTCTCTGTACTTTATGCATGTCGTGTACTCAAACATACACTCAGGTATTTCAGACTTTAAGAGTTAAGAAGAGTGTGCAAGTACTCCTATATAACTATAAGAAGGGTTTGGCCAGAAAAAACTGAATTCGGCCCGTGCTTTGAATTATCTGTTGGGCGAGGGGAAAGATGAAGAACGTGTCTGCAGGAGTTGTTGGAAGACTCCATCATCGGACTAGTCATTGGAAATGCAGACCACTGTGTAATTGATACGATATCTTTGGGCAGTTTAAGTGCTTCGGTAATGGAGAACAGCCAACTCTCTCATCATAGTCCACTTGGGCTCTCGAAGCGATGAAAGAAAAGCAAATAGATGAGAAACCTTGTGACACTAGAGTTGAGATGCATCAGGTTAAGTAGACCAGAGATCTTCTTCGTACTCCTCACTTGTCTTTATCATGTTCGTCGGACTAAAAGTACTGATAACGTGTCAAACTAAAGACATCAAGACACTGAG
>JAQGAB010002301.1:0-12516 GCA_034696565.1 Isotomurus graminis
ATGAAACACGAATGACCCAGAGACGAAATGAAATGCGCTAGAAGGTAGTAATTGAAAACAACAATAAAATGTAACTAATATTTGACCTACACAGTAGTAAGTGGTCAACAAACATAAAATGCCTTCTGAAAAAACGGATTGCTTCACTTACACTTTGTTGTTGTCTCCCTGAAGAAATAAGGTCGTGATGTTGGTTTTCGGCCTTCACCTTAGTGAATGAGTAGCCCTTTCTTTTGAAGGGGTGAGTGTAGGTGAAGGTCGAAAGATTAAGTTTTGAGAGACACCCGAGAAAACGGTCCGAACCTCCAGCCAGCTGACGAAAGAAAGGAACGAGCAAAGGCAACCTGCCCAGAAGCTCCTCCACTCCTCGTGCCTATTCTTTGCCTCCATTATCAATATGGAAATATGTGGCATGTGGGTTTCATTTTTATGTTTAAAATACCTTACTTTTATAAAACTCATGGATGGTACATTACAAACAAATACACTCCAATCCTGAAATAACTCCAACTCAAACTCACGAGAAACAAAGTTCATGAAAATGCACAAAACAAAATGAGTTGCAGAGACGTCCCCACAAACCAAAGATATGTAAAATGCAATTATATCACATTTAATAACATTTTCCAACTATTAAAATATTCCTTGAAGCATATTACGTAATTGTTTTTAAATAAACCATCTCATAAAATGTTATGCCCATTCTCATGGTTCTCTGAAAAGAGACAGTATTACAGAAACGCAACGCAGTATATAATGAAGTGCGTCTTCGTATTACGATGATCATACGATGTTTATCACAAAAAACTCACGCATTACCTTGCAGAAACGGAAATTATGATAAGTAATTTAATGCATCTATTTTAGGGGATTACTAATCTATTTTAATGAACTCATAAAGCATTCATACAGGAAACATACAACCGCTGGAAATAGTAAAAGGTCAGTTTATAAGAAAACCTAAGTCAGAGGTGATCTCCGTGTGCCCCTTGCATGAAAAGTAAAATTGCGCGCAATTTAAGAAAATCAACACTCCCCCTCTATTCCTTGGCTGGGTTATCATAATATCACTTGTCCTTGCATCACACCTGCTCAACACCTTTGCTTATCAACATCTCATCTCAGGCTTAATACAAGTCCCTAGTTTTTACGTTAAGTGTTTGTCCCCACAGGTAAAGTGGTTTGTTGATTGATACCTGTTTCAATAAATATTTATCTCTTGTGCTAATTGAATGATTTGTTTATGCAGGATGAACTGACGGACTGATACCGGAGGCTACTACTTGACCACATTATTCATATCAAACTGGGTAAGCACATCTTTTCGTACGACAGTGGAACGAAAGGAAGTATTACTAGTTTTGCATAATGGTTTGTTTTATCCTAGGTTACTCGTTTGAGCTGATAAGTGAGAAAACAAAACACAGGGCGTTGTTCAAGATAAGTTAATCCAGTTGCACTTGCCCTGGGAGGGGTGCCACCACCAAAACAAGGCAGGTAAAAGAGTTGATTTAACAGGCAATAAAATCGCCAAATATGTTGTGTAGTACGAGACTAAATATTCATATTGTGTTGATTGTAGGACTTTGATGAGGATTCCCGGCAAGAGATAGGGAAGGGAAATTATTGCATAGCTGATTTTTGTTTACTCTGATAAGATAAAGAGTGGAGGCGCTCATTGACTTCACTGGTATCTTTGTATATCACTTCCGTCAAATATTGTTCTACAGTTTCCTGTTATCAACATTAGTGGTGAGGACTTGCTTTTACATTTATGATTATGACCTGTGGGAATGATGTGAATAAACTGTAACAGACTCTGCTGAACAGCCAAAATGTTAGTCACAACGCCTATGATACCGGATAGGGAGTACAGACAAGCTGAAGACATGTATTACAGAAGTCATATCCGCAGGGACGTGCGGATCCTATTAGTTGGTGAACCTGGAGTTGGGAAAACATCGGTTATTTTGTCGCTGGTTTCGGAAGAGTTTGCTGATTTAGTTCCTGCTAAGTCAGAGGAAATTACAATCCCAGCTGATGTTACACCCGAACTTGTACCTACGCACATTGTGGATTATTCCGGTGTGTTTGTAAATTCTATACATATATTAAAAAATGCAATATGTGAGAAATAGTTGCTGAAGGACGTGTTTTAAAATTACAGTGAAGGAGCAATCTGAAGCTGAACTGGGCGACGAAATCCTTAAAGCCCATGTTATCTGCGTTGTATACGCTGTAAACGACGATGATACAATCGACAGAATAAGCTCTTACTGGCTTCCTATAATTCGACAAACTCTAGGAGAAAACCATAAAATTCCAATAATATTGGTAGGAAATAAAATTGATCTTGTTGACTACACTACGATGGAAGTAAGCAGACAATATAGAATTATACGGACTTTTACTTAAGAATTGTTGAGAACAACTTTGTTGTTAATGTTTCAGATTGTAGTTCCTCTCATGAGTGAATTCGCAGAGATTGAAACGTGCATTGAATGCTCGGCAAAAACTCTGAGGAATATATCTGAGTTGTTCTTCTATGCTCAAAAGGCCGTCCTACATCCAACGTCGCCGCTCTACAATCCAGATAAAAAGGAGGTACGCCGGTCAGCATTATCTTATTAGCTCTTTTGTTGTTGTGCGTTTAAATCTAAAAAATTGTTATCTGTTTGTCGTACAGTTAACAGAAAAGTGCAAGAAGGCTCTGGAGCGGATTTTTAAAATTTGCGATGTGAATAATGACGGTCTGCTTGACGATATGGAAATGTATACTTTTCAAAAATTCTGCTACGATGCGCCGCTTCAACCTCAAGCATTGGATTCCGTAAAATCAATAATTCAGAGGAATTGTCAGGACGGAGTATTTAATAACGGTATCACTCTCTCAGGTAAATTTACCATTCATATCTTAGTACTTCAGGGTTCATCTGATTGATCAGTATCAGACATTTATTTTAATGACATTAATTTGCAGGATTCCTAGTTCTTCATGCTTTGTTCATTCAGCGGGGCAAACACGAAACCACATGGACAGCTCTCCGTAGATTTGGTTACAACGACGAGTTGATCGTAGCCAATGATTACCTTTGTCCTCTGTAAGTTTGCCATCACATTGCCATTCAAAACTATAATACCTAACATATCCCGATTTTTCATCAATTACTGGGCTAATGGCGTACTTTGCTTTTATAGACTCAATGTTCAACTTGGCTGTACTACTGAACTGAACCAAAATGGTTTCGACTTCTTTACTTCAATGTTCGTCAAGCATGATAAAGACAGAGATCGAGCGTTAAGTCCAGATGAATTGATGAATCTGTTTTCGATATGTCCGAACATACCGTGGGGAGAACAAATGTTCCTCGGAGTTCAGACAAATGACAAGGGATGGTTAACCTACTCGGGATTCATCTGCCAATGGGTACTAACAACGCTACTTGATGTTAACAGAACAATGGAATATATGGCATACTTGGGTTATCCTATCAACGAAGAGAGAAATCAAACAGAGGCGATCAGTGGTACGTAACTTGCTAATAATTTCATGGTCCGCTTTGATGGATAGTAATATGAGATCTAGTAATTATCCGTATATTTTACAGTAACTAGAGAGAAACGACTTGATCTTGCAAAAAAACAGTCAACTAGAAATGTTTACCGATGTCACGTAATTGGAGCTAAGAATAGTGGAAAAACAACACTGTGTCAAGGATTGATAGGAAGAACATTAGAGCAAGTAAAGAAGTTAGGATTGTCGGGCGAGGATATGCCTAAGTTTGTAGTCAACATGGTCCAAGTGTACGGTCAAGAGAAATACCTTGTTCTCCAAGACATTGACTTAAACAGAGTAGTAGATTTCTTGCCTCCGTCAGAGATATTATGTGACGTAGCGTGTCTTGTGTTTGATGCCTCCGACCCTAAGTCATTTGAATTCGTTGCCCGCACGTACCTTGTAAGTTTTTGCAATATTTCACAAATCCTCGTGTGCGTGACATGTCAAGGATGTTTTGTTTGCAGAATTACTATGCTACTCTGAAGATTCCAGTGCTTATCGTAGGCAATAAGTCCGACTGCGGTGAAGTCATGCAAGACTACATTCTTCAGCCAAGTGCATTTTGTGCCAAGTACAAATTACCACCTCCACACAGCTTTTCGTGTGTCGAAAAAGTAAACAAGGAGATTTACGTTAAATTAGCGACTATGGCTGCTTTTCCGTAAGTCCACAATCCATTTAAACGTCACTCATTCATAAAAATCATATACAAAGGATATAAAGTTGAATTAGTAGTTTAATAGTAAATACATTAGAGGTAGTTACATTATTAATGGAAATTTATTAACGTTTATACAGTCGCTTCCAAGCGGCCTGGATGGTCTTTTACAAAAGCAGGTTGGTTGATGAGGTCAAAAAGTGGCTTCCTTGTCTATTGTTTGCGATTACGGGTTGCTTGATTGCTGCTTCAAATATAATGATCAATTTAATTTACACACACGAGAAATATTGTGTCAACTGTGCATGTAACATCCCAGGCAGGAACAATTACCAAAAGTGCACGCACATACCAACAACACACGTGACTAATAGCTGTATTATAATTATAAATGCGCTCTTGCTTTTGCTAATTGATGCATCGTGAAGCCTAAAGTATTGCAACCATTGTTAAGTAGCGTCTTCAATAATTCTTTTTCCTATTTCAGCCATCTAAGAAGATTAGGAGTTTTGCCGATCTCTATTCCGGAAAACAAAAAAACTTGGTTGAAGACTGGAGTTGGCGTGGCTGTCGTAACAGCAGCAGCATTCATAATTTACAAAGTGGTCTACCCGGATAATAATATTTTACGCGGAGGAAGACCTTCAAACTGAAATTAGTTAAATAATTAAATTAGAATTAGAAGTCATGAACTGATACTGAGGTAACAAGACAAGATACTAACAAGCTACCAACCACAGTGTCATAGATTGGAGAGTTTGCCTAGTTCCAGTCCAGCGTATAAATCCGCAGTTAACATATGCTAGCCGATTTCTGAATTGAAGAAGCCATCTGAATTAAATGTCTGATTTTGTGAAGCGTGAACCACTAGAATCTTTCTGTAGCATGTTCAGGTTGGATATAGTCTGCTTCTTGTGACTGAGATCTCTTGTTTGCAAATGAACATCAGTTCATCTCCCGTTTAAGTTTTAAACGGGTCCAGTATAGGTTGTTATAATTAGCATACTCATGTGTAATTGAAATGCTAGTATTCTCACTGCACTCTTTTAAAACGAAATCGTGGTAGTTTAATGCATCTTGTACTGCAGCTCATGTGGAAATCTAGTTCATCTTCGACCATTCAAAAACAAAAATCTATTTAAAACGAAGAGCACAACTTGTGAATCTCACTGTGTCAGGCTAGAATGATCAGTGTTGGGGTAATTAATGAAGTATTCAACATGAGTCATAAATGCAATAAATGTTTGTGTATTCCAATTTTGCTTGGTTCGTGGTGTAGGTTTGTGAATAAACCGTCTTGTGGTATATGTTGTAGGAAACTTCTTTCATAGTGTGTATTTATGTAATACATATTTTAAATAATAAAGTTGCCTTCATTGGAGACGAAATTACTACTTGGTATAAAAAGATGCTACTGCTTATTTATTGACTTCAGACAGTCAGATGACACAGAAATGGCTGATACTGTCAAAAATACAATACGTTTATTCATCAAACATAACTTAAAACTTGACAATTTTTCTTTTTTTCTGTGGCGGAAGGGGACTTTTTTCAGTAATGCGCGGTAATGGTGATGGATCTGAAACTACATTTTCCCTAGAGTCTATCTTCCTTTTATTCCCTGCCTTTCCTTTTTTCTTTTTGGAGAAGGAATTTGTGGGAAAAGTAACAGGAGAGCTAGGCGGTTCACCATCATCACTGACATTTACCGAAGATTCAGCTGGCAAGGGGAAGTCCTCAGCTTCCGGAGATACAAATGGATCTGTTATCCTTGCAACGATTGAGTCCGTCTCTACTCCTGAGTTATCGAACCCGACAAAATCAGGGCAGTCTCTTTTGAGATGGCTGATGGACCCACATTCATCGCAACATCCTCCCGCGGGGTAAATTCCTTTGGTGTTACTCGGACACTGTCTGGCAATGTGACCAGATTGCTGGCACACAAAGCACTTTGCGAACTGGAACGTGTCGCTCTATAATAAAATCAATTCCAGGAGTGTTTTAAGAACAAAACAGAAACAGATGGTTAAAGTCGTTAAAGAATTAATATCTGAATATCTACTCATATATACCTTCTTTTTGCAGCTACGCGATGTATGCTCAGTCGATCCACATTTGAAACAGATCTCTCCTTCCCCACCACCACCGTCTGTTTTCGTCTCCCCGTCTCCTTCATTCCCCTTCGGACAATCAGCCAAGACATGTCCGAACTGACGACAATTGAAACAAATCTTGTCCCTTCGTCGCTTTGCCGCTTTTTCTGCCCGTCTCCTCTCGTTCTGCAGCGCATCTAAAATATCCTTTCTCGACAATCCCTCCGCCTTGAGTTTCTTCACCAAACCCTGCAATCTTCTTGCGTCTTCCTCTCCCACCCAGAAGTTGCCAAATATCTTTACAACCTTTGATTGTCCATGTCCCTTAACTTTCTTGTCCCCTCCTCCAAGTGGAGTGAAGTTGGCTGACTCTTCTTCTCTTCCTCCATTTCCTCCACCACTTCGCCTGTTCTTATTATTCTTTGCTCCAAACGGCTTGTTTCCTCCTCCCCTTTCCTTAAAATTCTTCTTTTTGCCATTCTGCTGCTGCACTCCTTCTGCATCTGCTTTGCTATCGTTGCTCTTCATCTTATCCTCCCTCTTCCTATCGAAACCAGCTCCCTTTTCCTTGGCAGGTGTGGACTTCAAATCTGTCCATGGTGTGGAATCTCCTTTCACCCGCTGATGAGTACTTTTTACTCGTGTGAACCGAGTCATTTCTGAGCTCTAATTAAATCAATTTAAATTAATTATCAAGAGTTCACCACAGAAAGCACTGATCGAATTATTTAATACCACACACCACAGATAAACACACATGTGCTTTACGCCTTGTGTAAGTTGAGTTCAAATACCTGCCGCTCATTGCAAGCGCGGAAGTCAAATGTATCTCAAAAAACAATCCAGAAAGTAAACTTCGTAGTAAACGGCAGTAAACGCAATGAACTGAATGTTCGCAAGCGAGTTTGTTACTGTTTCAATCGAGAATAATTAATGTGCCGGTGGGTAGAAAATCTGATAATTTGACGGATTAGGAAATATTCATTTTGGGTGCCGATCTATAAGAGGTAAAGGTATTCAATTTTCGGTCAGTGCAGTGGCGCTTGCGTTTGTTGTTTGCATATGTTAAATCATAGTCAATCAATCAATCAATCAATCAGTAAAACTCCTCTGATAGATTCACTCTGTCGAATTTCTGAATGAATTACAAATGTGTTTTAAAGGTAAAATGGCTGCTCAGACAAGACCACAAGTATTGAAATTGTACAAACAGATCTTGAAGTTGGGAAAGACATGGAAGGCAGCATCAGGGAAACCTGGAGACTCGAACGCGGAGAGTAGGTACATTAAGACTGAAGCTTGTACGCTGTTTAGGCAGAACAAGGGGCTCTCAGATGTGAAGGTCATTAACGACTGCATTCACGAAGCTCAAGCAAGGCTTGAATTAGGTAACAACCGTAACACTACCTTCTAAGTTTAAAAGACATCCTTAACATTAGCCGACTTTGGTTCCAGCGGTTCACTATAAAACTCCGTATCCTCGGCCAGTGAATATGCCGCCTCAAGCAATGGCCAAGAAGAAGGGGAAGGAACAAGGAAGCGTCCAAGAACGGCTGAAGAAACAGTCGATACCCGTCTACATCAAGTCTCATTTTGACAGATAATTAAGTAAAAGGAACCGACAGAAATGCTGAAATGCTAGTCAAACCATGAAACAATCTTAGACTTCTCAGAAATTAAGATATTCATAGGTTAAGTGGATACTGGATACGGCAATCAATAATATTATATTAATCTTGATTTAGTTACAAGGTTACAACAGCATAGATTTTTACAGTAGTATATCACAGAGCTGTCAGAGGTTTAAGGACTTCATTGACGTTACGTTACGAGTCCAAGCATATCGCCGATTTTAAATTAAAGCCGAAATTAAAAAAACCTCTACACTATCATCGTCATTCCTCATTGTCTTCTTTGTATTTCATTTAAGACGGCACAACTCGTTTTTTGAATAGTCGCATGAACAGAACCATACCTGAAATTCACAAATCCATCAGATGAAGCAACAGGACATGAAAATCGTATTTGACATCTTCAACTTACATATAAACGTAGCACAGACAACAAAGAGCACTACCCAAACCCAACACTTGCACGCACTTTTATTGTACATTTCCAACTTTTCACTTTCAACTTTCAGTGTTGATTGGTTAACATCAATAAGCTTTGATGATCTTTCCAGGATCTGAAAATAATAATTAATGTTAGTATTTATCAATTTGGCTGCCTTCATTACAGGCTTATTGATGTCTTACTTCAGTATCGTTTTTAATTATCTTCCCCGCTGTAGTTGCATGGTCTTTCAGATTCCTCGTGAGCTCAATCATATGTTCAGCAATCTTCTCTTGCATAGTGTGGTGGTACTTAAGCAACTCATCAAAGTCCTCTGGCTTATCGTCTTTTTGTGAACTCCCACTTCCTCCAAACAACTCATTTCTCAAGTCTTCCGAGTACTTGGTTTTATGTCTGTGTTTGATCTCCATACTCTGGTTACCCCGTGACCCTGAAGTACTGAGATTCGGACATGGGCTGATGAGTTCTGAGGCCACTGCTTTCTCTCCCACCGTTGGCTGCAACAAAACAAATAGCCAATTTTCATTGACAACTCACACTTCAATCTCTTTCGCTATTAAATCAATTTCTCACCAGTCTTGCAGTATGAATAACTCCCTTAATAAATTCAATTCGTCTCCCATATTCCAGAAGAGCATCTCTGTCAGGCTGACTACAGGCAAACAAAACCAAAGATAAACTACAGATTCCAGTCAAATCTTCACAATTTTCTTACATTATTGCAACTTACTTTGGTCCAGTTCGAAGTTCACCGAGCATACCATCCAGAGCTTCTGTGTACTGGAATAAATCAAACCCATTATGATCTCACAAGTCACAACCACTTTAATCCTACAAGAGAACTCGTACCTTTTCAAGTCTCCAGTTGTCCTGAATGTTTTCGGTGTCCATGGCCATCGTTTCACATCGCCCCAAGAGTCGCAACAAGTTGGTCTCCACGCGTGACCGCGTCTCGACCTTCATCGTCCCTTCCGCTGCTTCAGGTCCCTGATAACTTCCTTTTGACACTTTATTCTTCGTCTGACGTGTTGCAGCCTTCAAGAGATCTTCACACACTAAACTTCAGCAGCTGCTGCTGCCTCAATAACAAAACTCGACACTCCAATCCCTCGCTCTCGTCATCATCACCTGAAATCCACACACACACACACAATACGTTTCAATTGAATTCAGTTGACAGTAATTTTGATTTTTTGAATTTTTGTAAATGACTTTTTGAATATTATGGATCGCCAAATTTTTTGAATAGAATAGTAAAGCCAGGTATGAAATATGGATTTGTTAATAACTTTGTTT
The DNA here is from genome assembly GCA_034696565.1 of Isotomurus graminis. Classification (NCBI taxonomy): domain Eukaryota; kingdom Metazoa; phylum Arthropoda; class Collembola; order Entomobryomorpha; family Isotomidae; genus Isotomurus; species Isotomurus graminis. Next base: position 9,680 of record JAQGAB010002301.1, read on the forward strand.
TAGGGACCTGAAACAGTTTTATGGTTGTGTGTTGTGTACCTTTCACTTGTTTTGGTTTGTTTGTATTTGCGCAGTTTAGAGGGGCCTTGATATTTTGCTGAAAAAGGGTCTCACGATGGATTTGCCCAAGTACCACATAAGCCACACTGTGTTTCCGGATTCCAGTGGGGATATGTCAAAAGGTCTCAGGGCGAATCAGGTTCCACCACAAAATGTTGTTATGCGACTTGCTGGACGGGAGATTTGGGGTCACGGACGACGTGTGGGGTCTGAGAAGTACGTCTTCCAGCGGGGGATTTACCAAAGTATCTACCCCAACTTCACTGTAACTCATGTGGACAAGCCTCCCTGCTTCCTAAGGAAATTCACACCCGATGGAAAGTATTTTGTTGCGTTTTCCGCGGACCAAATGAGTGTTGAATTGTACCAGTTCTTGGGGCCGGAGGCTGCAAACTCGTTATTTATTGAGGTTGGAGAAAAGTGGGCGAAGCATTTGGGGGATCCGTGCAACCCTCCTCCTGCAAAAGTATGAATAATATTTAATGTTTGCAAAATATTATTAAAGTTCGGAATGAATATAAATATTGTGTGGGGTATTACAGAGAGCACGATCTGAACAACGGAAGTCTCACCGGGGACCTGACTACAAGAATAAGCCAAGTGATCCTTTCAATCGAGGCTTTACTGATAACATTAGTTCTGAGGATAAGGACGATTATTCACAAGAAATAAGGAGACGAATATTTGACTCGGTGTTTAGACTTAAGTATAAAATACGTGTGGCTCCGCAAGGAGAGGATTTAAACAGGGAGTGTTCTCTGTTTACTGAAGACTTGAGGTACTTAATTGTGGGATCAGCCACGTACCTCCACGACGACTATCACACACCGAATCCTGAGCAGGTCTTTAGGAACAATGAATCTGTTCAGCCGAATCCTCGTTTTATGCTGGAGGACTACTCCATTCACATCGTAGACATGTATCATGGCGCTTTAACTGACACGAAAACTTTCAAATCGGACAAAATCTTTTTGTCACACAATCAAGGACTCTACTTGTACAAGAACACATTCGCTGTGCTTTCTGTGCAACACCAAAGTGTTAGTTTATTCCTGGTTGACAATGGAGAATTCATTCCAATGAGAACTATTGGCAGGTTTTGCTTCGAAGACGACGAACTTCTTTATTCTTGTAAGAAATTGAGATTATCGTAAAATATTACTTTGTATTACTTTCGGTATTGAGAATAATTTATGATTTCATTTTGGTTTACAGCCGTTCCTACTTTTGCTAATTCAAGCCCGAGAGAAGAAAAATTCTACACGTCCTTAAAGCAAAGACTTCTATCCCACATCTTCAGACGCGCTCATGCAACTGCAATGGGCGATTCGACAACTCCTCCTGACTTATCTGATATGGCTAGATTCTATCAATATTATGAACAACTCGTAAAACTAAAAATCTGGAAGATGCAATTACTGGACGAAGACCATTTACTCTTGAAATATTCTTCGGAAGATGTTGTGACCCTGAAAAGTGCTGAACCGAACTCACAGCATTGCCTTTTTGTGATTTATAACATTAATACTACTGATATTCTCGCAGTTTTTGAGAATACCACAGAACCTTTAGTTGACTTTTTTGAAAACTTCACGGACTACTTTAGGAATAATCACTTAACATTAGAAGCTAGATATACCTCTTCCCCATCAAATAACATTTATGCCAGGTATGGTTATGAATTTTTGAAATCGGGGATGAATTTTTGTACTTGTAATGGCTACACATTTTGACATCAACAACTTATGATAATAGGCAAATGCAACAGAAGTATCGACATACAATAACCAGTGCAAGATTTGGGGGTCCAGTGGAAGCAACTAAACGGATTTTGTCTCAACTGCCCATAAGCGCACAGTCCTACAGCGCATCGCCATACCTGGATCAGGCTTTGTTTTCCTTCGATGATCACAGGGTGTCTTCTATGGAACGACCAAAAGCTTGTGGAGAAAATCCGATAAGGTCAGTGATTTTACGTTAAAGGTCAAAATCTTAATTCGTGTTCAAACCTAATAATGGGATGATTTTACTAACAGATTTTACGGAAGGGATTCTGGGATCTACAAGTTCCAAATCCATGCTGGCATCTTAAGCAAGGGTAGTGCCCCCTCAGGACGTCGACTAGTAGCGTTTACCTTCCACCCGAGCGCACCATTTGCCATAAGTGTTCAAAGAGCGAATGCTGAGTATCTTGTACATTTTCACTTAAGAGTTGACCCTCACTCGATGTTACCTTTATACTGACCACGTACGGATGTTGAGTGACTAGAGTGACTATTGATACTGTTGCAAGAAATTCAGTCCTCTAATCGCCCAGGCCAGAAAATTGACCTTCCTGAGCGTCACCGCCGTCACCTAAACACACGCAATCGTTTTTGTCCCGAAAGCTGGAGTCTTTCAGGATATGCTGCTATTTGACTAAACAAAACAAATTAAATTTCTTTTCATGTTATGAAAAAGTTGACTTCAAGTCATTATTTCGATTTCAATAGATATCACACACTCGTGATGTAAAATTCGTTCCCTCAAGAACTTTAATTTTTGAAATAAACAAGCTACATTTTCCGAAAGTATTAACATGAGGTAGTTGGATTATGAGATAGAATGCGCTTACTTTCATCCGGGCAAAGCCATACGACTCTGTTTTCCAGAACACTATTCATTGGAGCAACGTTCATAGAAGATGAAGTGTTTGGTCGAACAGCAACAGGCATATTGATAGCCTGAATAGGTGGAGTTTGACGAAAAGTAATGGGCATATTAACCGTGTGCCCTGG
>JAQGAB010002302.1:0-12515 GCA_034696565.1 Isotomurus graminis
CCGTTTGTCGTGTGGGATGCGACATCATTGCTATGTGGCCCACAAGGCGGAGTACGTCAAGGACCTGCCGTTCGTCTGCCGTGTGTGCTACCGCCTGTTTCCTTCAGCAAACTCTCTGGAAGTCCACATGAAGGAACACGAGTCCCTCAGATGCCCCACGTGTCACAAGTACTTTCCCGTAGAACAAAATTTGAAAATGCACATGAGGATCCACACCGGAGAAATGCCGTACGGTTGTGACGTCTGTAATCAAAAGTTCTCTAGAAAGGATAAGGCGAAGGTGAGTTTACATTTTGGTGAAATATGCGACGGGTTAATTGGAATGACCGTTTGTTTGAAGGCACACATGGCCACGCACACTGGAGTGAAACCCTTCGTTTGTTCCTGTGGACGAGGATACTTTTGGAAAGGGAGTTTAAACACACACAAAACTTCTACGGGACATAATTTGTAAACCAAGTTAAATGATTGATCATTTTGTCAGTTTAAGCCTTGTGATAGGGATTAATTGGGTAGTGGAAGAGAATGTGGATTAAATTAAATGTGTGTGACCTACAAACCTCGTGGAATTGATTGTGTTTCGGTTCAATTTATTTCATAATGACTTCCAGTGAAGGACACAGGTGAATTCACTCGAGGAGACTGAGGAAAACCTGGGAAGTAGCAACTCGGCACCGGATATCTCTTGACAGTCATTGTCCCCTGGATTCACTGGAGTTAACACCGCTGTGCAAGTCCATCCCGGCGAGTAGGACCTTTCGAATTCTACAGTAGGAGTGAATGAACGTCTGGAGACTCCCGGAAGAATCTGGAAAGAGATTCGTACTGGAAGTTGTGGATGCGGAAGTCGGTGAAGGGCAGGGGCAACCGATGAACTGCAGATATTCCCTCCGTATCGACGGATATCAATGGAAGCTTCAAGTGAAGCCACCGCGTTTCCATCCGGCCCCGCGAGATGACCGTTTTACTGAAGCGAATGTTTCTTGGATACATTTGGGGACTGAGAACAACCTCCACAGCGTCTTGAATGACTTCAATCGACATTCCTTAGTTCTTCAATGGTACTTCCATCAACAGCAACGAATCAATCATCAGGAGCGACGTTCCTTTAAGGAGTTCCTGGCCAAGAAGAACCTTTGCCTGGATAATACGTCTTCTTTACTCTTGTCCAGCGTCTTGGAATATCCAAAAGTTCCACAAGGATACAAAGAGAATTTTCACCACCAAAGTGTTTCATTGGAATGTCTGAGGTCATAAAGCACAACGATTTAAAAAACCTCAAGGAATTTTGCTTCAGTTTTGATTGACAAACTGATTCCTGATGAGATGGAGTGGACTCTCCAACTGACAACGATTATCAGCATTGAAGACGATCAGTGGATTGTTGTTGTTTGCACCAGGCGATATTAAATGAGGCGCAGATTTCATGGAGAGTCCATGGGATGCGTCGCAAGGACTCCCAGTTCCCTTCAGCGCATCTGGTTGGGTCAAAGGGCAGAAGGGAAGCAGTTGAAACGTTCCCTGACCGATGCTCATCCCTTTGTTCGTAGTTTAAATCCCCAAGCATTCCTACTACCCTAGGACAGACATGACATTAAGAGTTTGGTGTTTGACGTTGTTGTTCTCCTCCTGTGTGTTTCATTCTTCAGCATTCTTCTTCTGAGGTCAATTGCGGGTCATATATTGTGATCTTCCGTCGGAAAAAATGGAAAACACGCTGTCAGTGCGCCAAACGTGCTGTTTATTTGGAACAAAGGAAATCAACAAGGAATTGCAGCGTCTCGGACTATCCAGTCTTCCCACCAGAAGTAACCTTATGTCACTCTGTCACTCATTCGACCAAGTTGCATCCTCACAGGATTTGCTCGTGCTTCTTCCCAGCTTATCGGTCTGATAGTTTCAAACATCGACCTGTCAACTCCTCTACTACTGCGCTTGGTTTCCAAAAGTGTCCAGGCCCTTGTTGACTCCTCCACGCGACTGCAAGAGCTGCTCCAAGATGTTCAGATTCAACTTGGCTGCTTAACGCTGCAAGAATTCGTGGAGAAAGCTCCTCGTTCGCTGCCCTTGTCCAACTTCCACATTAAATTTTATCCTCCGTCGGTTACTAATGATATGCATGTAAGCTGCGGAAGTTTCTGGAGTCGTTTGGTCCTGGAATTCAAAAGCTTTGCGTCTCCAGGATGTTCTGCGGGAATGTAGACGAGGAACTGGAGTTCTTCCGGGGCCTGCCGAACCTCAGAGACCTGGAAATCGAACTGCTGTCACCTTTTCGGACTGAAGATGATGAGGATGAGGAGTTTGAAGTCAAGTCACGAAGATTTCCGTGTATGAAAAGGACCTTGAAGCGTCTGGTGGTGGACATGGAGATTGACTATCTGGTGAGTATCTTGTCCAGTGGATTCAAAGTTGTCCTTCCCTGGAAGACATTAAGCTCCTGAATTCATAGAGATTGAGGGATGCAAGGGAAGGGGATGTCGGAAGCGCAATTTGCGGTCACGTCGCCAATAATGACAGAACTAAATGTCTCCCTTACATTCTTCGCTTGGGAGTTCAAGGACATCTCCAGCATCTTCGGCGTCTCGACTTGAACTTCATGAATGTACGAATAAGCAAATGCAGCCGAGAAGATCTCCGTTTCCTCCAGGAATTGGCGGCGAACGAAAAAGTTATCCTGGAGCTCGTGTCCAACAGACTTGTCCAGAATCCAGAAACTCAAACAGAAAGTCCCACTAGAAACATTTGAAGACTTCAAAAACCGGATCGTCTCCTTCGACGGACCTTCTGATTTGTTGAAGGACGATGGATTCGTTAATCTTGTGCAGCTGAGCTTTGATCTTCCGTTTTGCATGCCGAGCTTTGTGAATTGGACTGTGGATTCTTTGCCTGTTCGACTTCAAGCATTACAAAAGATAAGCGGGTCGTGGGTTGTTGGAATAAGGCAGAGTGATCCGAAGACTCTGAATTTCCTCCAGTGCGTCTTCCATCCGAATGAGCCGAGGGCAAAGGTGTCTGAGCTGGAGTTGGGCGTCAGGAGGACTTTATCGCGTGATGATCTCGCTGAGCGGCCGTCGATAAGCCTTCCTCCTCAGTTGGAAACCACCTTTCCCAACTTAACAAGACTTGCTGTGACGCTTGAATTCCTGGACCGAAGGGAACTGCACGAAGCCATAGAGGTCATCACCAGAAACCAACTGCTGGAAGAGCTGTCCTTGTACACTCCCTGGGGAGTTCCACAAGACGCTTTTTTCCAAAGCAAATCGAAGAAGGGTGCTGTTCTCTTGAGGCTCAAAAGTAGCGACGCATTAAGTTTAAAGGTGTAGAGCAACGGTTGGACTGTTTAAACACTTGTTGAATGTCTTTAGATCTGAAGAAGTTGAGGTTGGTGGCGTTGGACACGGACAATTTGGTTGGAGATCGGCTGCTGCGACTTCTGTCGATGATGAACCTCACTCACCTTCACATCGCATGTCTACATGGTGGAAGTTATGAGAGAGTAAGAAAACGCTGCCACTGAGCCCCCATTAACATTAACGTAGTGAGTTGACTGGATATTTTGTTAAACAGGTGACGAGTAAAGGAATTAATGCGCTCAGGGAAGGACCCCTTGGCCAAAGTATCCTGTGGGCAGAACTTAAGGCTCTGGAAGGGACAGGGAAAGAACAAAGTCTGTCCGGACTTGACGAGATTTGCCACAGGAATCGAGTTGCTGCTGGACTCACTTCCACAACGTCCTTCCAGGAGTTCCAATTGTCTGCAAAAGCGTTTGCTGGAAGCGGACGTTCATTTCGGGGAGGCGGATGGACTCACTCGGCTTTCCTGTCAAATTCTCTCCATAAAACAGTGGCTACTCCAATGTTTCCCGATTATTCAAAACTGAACATTTAATGTCTCACAAATCAACTGGTTTTAATATGCGGAATGTGCAACGGCAAGATTTTTGTTAATAAATAAAAAGTCCAACAATCCATTCCATTAAATCTTCTCTATGCAAGTGACGTGCACGTGGCAATTAGTTGAACTCTCCTTAGTCACAAGAAAGTCTTGCATCATAGTGAATTTAACTGATTTACGATATCACGATGGGTGAGGCTAAGTCAAGGCCGAACCTTAAGCACGTCCGGGCGATCTGGGACGATTAACTTCTCTGTCTGTCTAGTTCGCGTAGATATTCTGTTGTCTCAACCTGCATCTATTTCCCCCCCCCCCCGACTTCCCCACATGCTCATTTATTGTTTCCTACGTCTAAACACACCATTCGTCACTGCGCTACCGAAACTGCTTTAAAATAAGCATTGAATTCAGCCAGCCCAGTCAGCAACTCCCGCATTCACAACTTCCAGTACGAAAATCTCCCCGGCTTCTCCCAGACACTTCGTATCTCCAGACGCCCACTCACTCATTTTGCCCCATAGGTCACACATTGAACAGTCAAATAAACCGAACCAATCCTCATGTAACCTTTAAACACCTCCAATTTAATTCCCCCTCTCTTCCACTACTTAATCTGCTCATTTTACAAGGCTTAAACTAACTGAGAAGGTGAGTAATCAATTAACTTGGAGTTACGAATGTAATTTAATTCCCATTAATTGTCTTCAACTTCTCAAGTAATTCATTTCACGACTTAAACTAACTGACAAAGTAATCGTTTGGAGTTAAGAATGTCCCGTAGTAGTCTTGTGTCTTTTAAAACTCTTTTTCCAATTGAATCCTTGTCCACAGGAACATACGAAGGGTTTCACTCCAGTGTTCCTTCAAACAAACGGCTATTCCAATTAACCCGTCGCATATTTCACCAACATGTTGACTCACCTTCGCCTGGTCGTTTCTAGAGAACTTTTGACCGCAGACCTCACAAGCGTACGGCTTTTCTCCGGTGTGGATCCTCATGTGTCTTGTCAAATTGGGTTGGGAGTGAGAGTACTTGTGACACGTGGGGCATCTGAGGGACTCGTGTTGCTTCATGTGGACTTGCAGAGTTTCTGTTGAAGGAAACAGCTGGTAGCACACATGACAGACGAACGGCAGGTCTTTCACGTACTCCGCCTTGTGGGACACGTAGCAGTGACGCCGCACGGTGTAATTCGAATTAAATAACTTTGGGCAAAGCAAAACTTGCAGCGACGGTAGTAAAGGATTCCGCCAGAAGATTTGTTAGTGACTCTGACGCATCGCGACATTGGCAAAGGTTTACGAGTGAATGGTAATCTGCGCTTAAGGCTTTCCTCTATTTCCTCAGCGTGTAAGCTTCGTTCATTTATTGCAACAGCCCGACGTGGTGTTTCAGTAGGCGACGGTTGATCACGACTTCCACCACCCAATTCGTCTTCTTTCTGCTCAGAATTATTAAACTCATTCACACGACCCTTGGGCAGTTAATAAAAGGTTAAAAATGAGTCGTTGTTAATACCGGTGTCCCTTGCTCTGGAGACTCTTCTTCGTCGGCTGATCCTTCACCGTTTCCAGCCACACGCTTTGTTCCTTTTTGTCCACTGCTTGACTGAAACAAAACGGAAAGATTCACTTCAAGCGTTGACACTACAAGGATGCGTGTTTATTCATGACTTTCTGTACCTCGTTTGTCGATCTTCGTCTCTTTCGCGGTGTCACAGGGCGTAAGTTGTTCTTCGCAGGTACCTCACAATTCCTCTTGCGCATCACACGACACGTCTTCATCTAATAAGCAGAAACTCTCAACCATTCCATTGAGTCCTCGAACCTTTAAACCAACCGTTGTTGCCTACACTCACCGACGTTAGACTGACATCCTTATCAGAGACTTCTTTCCGTGTTGACCCGGCAGCAGTGACCCCTCCCAACATGCCACGTGTCTCCTCTAAACCATCATCACTTTCCTCAGTTTCCAGTTTGACTTCTCCAGCAATAATGTCGAAATCACATTCGTCCTCTTCGACTTTGACGACTTCATCAGTTCCAATCGCCACATTCTTCGACCGCCTCAGTCTTTTCGGCGCTTTTGACGGGAACACGTCTTCTACCGACTCCACATCCACCAGCCACTTCTCGTGACTCTTCCTTCCAAGCGACCCCAAAATCATCTGGCGACCCACTCGCCTCCTTACCCCGCAAAACTCAAGTCGCGCGTCCTCGAGTTGTTGGTTTAGGTCGACCAACGTATCCAGCGACTTGTCACACCCTCCACAAACACCCACCGGAAGATCTTTCATCCGTCGAAGGATCTCTTCTTCGTCCTCCTGACTCACCAACAAAGCGCGCAACAAGACTTCCGACTTCTTCACACTCAACAACGTCACCTCCCCCGAACCTTTCGTTAACGCGCCACACGAAAAACAAAGCGCAGGACTCCCGCCTTGTCGTTCCTGACCAGCAGCGTTGTCTTCATTCTCCAGCGCCGCCACCAGCCGAAGAATCCCCGCGCCGACTTCTTCATATTCCGCCATCGTCACGAAACATCAACGACACTCAACGTCAAATCTTTGTCTGGTCAAACACACGTCCCTTCTACGCACACAAGTCACTCCTGATCTCCGCAAAATCACACGCAGTGCACAAAGTTCAATTCAAAGTCACAAACAACCAAACAAAAACAACAACACAACCAGGAGTTTTGTTCATTTTCCCGCGCTTTGCCCCCGCCGACATAAATCCTGAGGGGAACGTGAGACTTTTTCATACAATACCAACAGACAAGACTATCAACCTGTACATGAAGATAACTCGGTTCAAAGGTCACTTGGGCGTTACGATGTACCTCCTTCTTGACATCCCCAGCCTTTACATCTCCCCCCTTGCCGCCTGGGGGCAGAGCGACGTTTTTAAACATCATCTGAGATCAAACCGAGTCTGGGTCAATTAACATTTCTGTCTGTCGTAGAGATTCTGTTGTCTCAACTTGCCCTTTCCCCTCAGACTTCCCTACACACTCCTGTATTAGTTCCCACTGTCTTAACCTCTTAACACAAATTCGTCACTCCGCTACCGGAACTTCTTCAACGGAGCGCTGGATGAGTCACCTCACTCCACATTCTTTAAAATAAGGAGTGAATACCAAAGAAGATAGATCCTGTACACACACTGATCCATATTCATTGGTGAATACCTTCAGTTCTTAGCCCCCAGCCAGTCAACAACTTCTGCATTCAACCCTTCCAGGACGAAAATCTCCCCGGTCCCCGGCTTCTTCCAGAGGACACTTCGCATCTCCAGACGCTCACTCGCTCATTTTGCCCCAGACTATTAAAGCTCAGAATCCCAAGGATGCACTGTTACATTCTGAACACCTAAGGCCTTCCAGTTCCTCCAGAACATCACTGATGTGCAGATCGCTTAGTTAACTCCATTAAACAAGGACTTCCAGCACTTTTACCCTCCGATGATCTCTCACTTCTTTCAGTCTCCTCGAGTGGAATCGCCCGTGTTCTTCGCTTAAAGACATTATGAAATAAACCGACCCAAACCTCATTTAACAAGCCATACCTCTCTCAATTTAATTCCCATTGTCTTCCACTACTCAATTAATTCATTTCCCAAGGCTTAAACTAACTGACAAGGTGTGTAATCATTTGGAGTTAAGAATGCCCCGTAGCAGCCTTGTGTCTGTTTAAACTCTGTTTCCAATTGAATCCTTGTCCACAGGAACATTCAAAGAGTTTCACTCCGGTGTGCGTGGCCATGTGTGCCTTCAAACAAACGGCTATTCCAATTAACCCGTCGAATATTAACCAAACTATATCAACTCACCTGCGCCTGCGGTTTCGTACTGAACTTTTGATTACAGACGTCACAAGCGAACGGCTTTTCTCCGGTGTGGATCCTTATGTGAACTTTCAAATTTTGTTGGAAGGTAAAGTACTTGCGACACGCGGGGCATCTGAGGGACTCGTGTTGTTCCTTCTTGTGGACTTCCAGAGTATTTGTTGAAGGAAACAGCTGGTAGCACAAAAGACAGACGAACGGCAGGTCCTTCAGGTACTTCGTCTTGTGTGACACGTAGCAGTGACGCCGCATGATGTAATAATTACTACATAACTTTGGGCAAAACTTGCAGCGACGGTAGTAATGGATTCCGCCAGAAGTTTTGTTAACTCTGACGCATCGCGACATTTTCAAAGGTTGGCGAGTGAATGTTGATCTCCGCTTTTGGCTTCCGTCAGCGTGGGAGCTTCGCTTCGTCATTGCAACTGCGCGACGTGGTTTTTCAGAAGTCGACGGCAAATTGCGACTTCCACCATCCACTCTGCTCCCGTCTTGTTTCTGTGCAGAATTATTATTAATTATTGATAATCCCTGAGGAGTTAGTGAATAAAGGTTAAAGGTTGTTAATACCGGCGTCACTTGTTCCGGAGACTCTTCTTCGTCGGCTGATCCTTCACCGTTTCCAGCCACACGTTTTGTTCTCTGTTCTACGTTGCCTGGCTTTTTAGTCTCCGACTGCCACAAAACAGAAAGATTAACTTTAGGCATTGACTCTACGAGACTGCATGTGTTTTAGTCATTTCTGTGTACCTCTTTTGTCGATATTCGTCGCTCTCTCGGTGTCGCAGTCGCAGGGCCTGAGTTTGTCGCAGGTACTTCACCAAGTCTCTCGAGCACCACACAACACTTCTTCATCTAAACAGAAATTCTTAATCATTCCTTGAACTTTAAAACCAACCGTTGTTGCACACACTTACCGAAGTTAGACTGACATCCTTTTCAGAGGCTCCTTTCCGTGATGACCCCGCAGCAGTGTCCCCTCCCGTATTCCCACGTGACTTCAAACGCTCATCAGCACCCTCAGTTTCCGCTTTGACATCTCCAGGAATCATTTCGAAATCACTTTCGTCCTCTTTGACCTCGACGACTTCATCCGTCCCAATCGCCACATCCTTCGACCTGATCGACCTCCTCAGTTTCTTCGGCGCTTTTGACGGGAACACGTCTTTGACCGACTCCACATCCGTCAGCCACTTCCCGAAACTCTCTGGCATCCTAAGCGACCCTGAAATCATGTTGCGACCCACTCGCCACCTCACAGCGCTAAACTCAAGTCGCAGGCCCTCGAGTTGTTGATACAGGTGGACCAAAACACCCAGCGACTTGTCACACCGTCCACAAACATTCGCATTCACTAGATTTTTCATCCGTCGAAGGATCTCTGCTTCGTCCTCGTGACTCACCAACAATGCGCGTAACAAGACCTTCAACTTCTCTTCACTCAACAACTTCGCCTCCTCCGAACCTGTCGCCAACGGGCCACACGAAAAACAAAGCGCAGGACTTCCGCCTTGTCGTCCCTGACTAGCAGCGTTGCCTTCATTCTCCAGCACCGCCACCAGCCGAAGAATCCCCTCGCCAACTTCTTCACATTCTCCCATCCTCACGACGCACCACTGACACTGAACGTCAAGTCTTTCTACGTTCCCACACGTCAGTTTTACGCACACAAGTCACTCGTGGTCACCGAAATATTGCACGCACCGGTGGTGTACAAAGAAACGTTAAAAGATTCCTAACGAAGTCGCACTCAACACAAACCACGAGAACAGTAGTGTTCAATTTCCCGCGCTTTGTCTTCGCCAGCATCAACCCGCAGGGGAACTTGAGACTTGTTCATATCAAAATTATCAACAACGAAAGTGCACGCATAAGAAGATTAAACTGGGTTAGTTCAAAGGTCACTTGGTCACTTACCTCCTTTTTGACAGCTCCAGACTTTACATCCCTCCCATAATGGATTTCCCAATGCTGCTTGTGGGATCAGCGACTTTTTCAAGCAGCTTCTACGATTTACTGTCTATTTGGACACGATTTGAAAATTAAATTGAAATAGCGGTTTTATTGTATTCAGAAATTATAAAAAATTGCCTAAACAAATGCATATGGAATCCTGAATTCATATTAAGCACAAACCATATTGAATTCTGAGTACATAAATATATTTTGTATTCCTTTAAACCGGTTCACAATTCACTTATTGTTTATTTAAGTATCAGGAATTTAGCAAAGCTCAATTAATGATGAAATTCCTACAGAATATTTACTTCTTTCACCAAAAATCAACTGTCATCGGGGTTAATTATGTTAACCTTACCACTCGCTCCCACATCCATTACAAAGTTGGAAGGAAACACTCCTACACGACCTTTCAACTTTCCACGCCACCACCCTTCCTCCACTTCCGCTAAGAAGTCTATTTCATCCCCAAATTCTAAACGGAGTTCATCATCTTCCTCCGGTGCATAAGAAAATAAAACCTTCAACCTTCTTCTTCCAGGAATTAATCGAAGGCTACTTGTCTCATCAACAGGGTTTCCAATCGGCTTCCCAAAGTTCTCCGGAAACAAACCAATCCTTCCTCCCAAAGTCCCTTCACACCATCCTTCCCATTTTGTTACCACGTTCGTAATTACATCTCCCTTTTTCAGACTCAGTTCGTCGGATTCTAGCGCAGGATAATCGTATTCCACTATCCACACTGGAAACGCAAGACGTTCAATAAAGAAACAATTTATTAATTGATATGATGGCACATATTTTAAATGTATTAAAAATTCATTCGATCCCTGCCAACCTTTTGATATTCCACTAGTTTCATTTGAACTCTTTTCAACAGCTTTCACTTCAACCACATAATTGGATGGAAATACACCAACACGACCCTTCAATTTCCCACGCCACCACCCATCCTCCACTTCTTCTATAAATTCTATTTCATCTCCTATTTCCATATGAAGTTCATCTTCGTGTTCAGGGAAGCAAGGAAACAGTGCTTTCAATATTCTGCGTTTAGTTAACGCTTCTGAAGATGTGGAATCAATTGTTAAGAGTTCCGGTGGAGCTGTTAAATCTTCAGTCTTCGTGAATGTTCCTTAAGCAACAAATGACTTCAATTAAAATGTACTAAAGTGCCTACGGAATAAGTTACACTGTGATTTATTGTACCTTCTTTGTCTGTACTACACCCTGAATTATTATTCACATCAGGCGTACTGGGCACAACCTTATTTACACTCCGTGAGAACCAACGGAAGGTTCTTTTCTTCTGGAGAAATTAAAAAAATGTAATCTTTCATCAGATAAACGAGGCAAAGTAATTACACTTCTTACCTTTGGTGACGTAACAGTTGTGTCATTAATGCTCCTACTCTTCCTGGGCGGTATAAAGGACTTGGAGATTTCTGAGTCCCCCTGAATATTTTCCACCACGTGATTCAGGATATTTAGTGACCTGGTGTTTCCGGAACCTTCCAAAGCTTTCTTGAACTGTTGGAACTGCTCGTCATTTAATTTGCTCGCAACATTTGCGAACAGAATAATCGCCCGGTCAAAATGCGAAGTCCCAGAGCAGTTCTGAAAATATGAGAATATTTATATCAAATTATACAAATGTTGGTGCGATTCTACAACAAGGGTCAGCGAGAAAAATCGACTAAGTTTTTTTCGGTGTATCAAGCTAGCACCACTTCACTCCTAACACTCACACTGTGTCTTAGTGTGCCCCAGCGATGGGAAACACTGTGGGTGAGTGTTCCGAAGAGAAGGTACACGCGGATGACACGGAGAAGCCCACCGTGCGCCCCTATGTCACACTGCAAAGGTAAGTGGACGGTGTACCGTGAATGATGCACTCGCGGGTGAATGTACTCACGAATGGCTCATTCAACACATCAACAGAAACAATCGTAGTTTGGTCCCATGGCGTGATCATCCCAGAACTGGCACGGACCGGGGGAATGTAGCCGCGAATGGCTCATTCGACACATCAACACAACCAATCTCCCACTCATCTTCGGCCGTTTCGCCCACAGTGCTTCTCTATGCAGTATAGCATAGGAGAACACAGTGGGCTTCTTCACTGCTCCAATCTCGTGTTCCTCGTCCTCGGTACTTTTTCCCACCGTGAATCCCTAATCCCTATGCAGTGTTCAATGGGAGAGCACGGTGGGCTTCTTCACTGTTTATTCGCGTGTACCTCCTTACCGGTACACTCGCCCACCGTTAATCCGTATGCAGTACTGAATGGGAGTGCACGGTGGGTTCTAGGCGTGTGTACCTCTTGCTCGGTACTCCAGCCCACCGTGCATCTCCACGTGGTGTTAAGTGGGATTGCACGGTGGGCTTCTTTACTCGTTCGCCCTGCTCGGTACCTTTGCCCACCGTGCATCTCCATGTAGTTCCTTATGCCGTATGGTATAGGAGAACACGGTGGGCCTCTTCATTCCTTCACCCTAGGGTTCATTTTCCTCGGTAAACTAACCCACATTGTTTCCCATTGCCGGGGCACAGTAAGACGCAGTGTGAGTGTTAGGAGTGAAGTGGTGCGAACTGTACACACCCGAAAAAACTTAGTCGATTTTTCTCGCTGACCCTTGTTGTAGAATCGCACCAATTTTGCGATAAAATTCTGAAGATAAACATTAACTGGAATCATGGACCAAATTGAGTTGACTGAAGGGGATATTTCTTTGTTTCTTTAAATTGCAGCTTGGCTTGAGCGAAGATGGAAACAAGAATGCATATTTTGTATGTGTGGTTCTGCATCAAGGAGC
>JAQGAB010002303.1:0-12507 GCA_034696565.1 Isotomurus graminis
GTAGATTGTCGTGTGTTTGGTCGTCTGCTTCTAGTCTGCTGTAGATATGCGTGAAACTGCCGTTGATTGTCTGTAGTACTGTTAGTAGTAGTCTTGGGATGCATTGTTGAAATATGGTTATTTTGTTTAGGATCACTCGGAGAATTAGATGAGATTGCAGGTAGTTTAGGTCTACAGCAATATGACAGGGCAAACGGTACTCTCTTTTTAGTCAAATAACCTTTAGACATTGTCTGGTCAGAGAAGTTGACTTGTTCACGACTAAAGACTGAATGACTCAAGCTTCATGAACTATTCATGAAACTGAGGGAGAATCGGTAACGATTTTTGTGGAGTACAAGCTACGGTTAAAGTCTTTCATAAGACTCAGTGCTAAAAAATACTCGATCCTTTTTTGGGTTGGGCTTAAATCACCCCATTCATAGACATTCCCTCCTAACAAATTGTGAGGAAGCTGTTTGATTAGTACAGCTTCCAGTTCAAAAAGTCGCAAATAACGTTTTTGATGACGCATAGACTAGATCCTAGGCATACAAATTTAATTAAATTAACAACAAACGTCAGTAGGGGACTCGCTTGAGTAATTAATGCAGCTGTTGCCCTCGGGAGAGGGGTTCTTTAATTAATCAATCAATCAGCTCCCCCTTGGCAGGTGGGGGAACAACAGATGGTGGTCTATCCACACACTCCTAGATCCGCCACTGCCTTTCGGCTCCTCCCTTCTACCCGGGTAACTCCTCCCCGAATCGGGAGGACCAATCACGCCCCCGCATTCCCCCCCTGTGGAACCTCCCGAAATACCAAACCACGGTCACACCTTATTCTACTTATTTGCATACCGTAAGATATGCGGAGTGGCAAATGCCAAGAGATCCGAGATTAGTTTGTAAACACCACCCACCCAACATAAATGTCCCAAATGTCATGGCTAAGAATTTAGGGAAACTCACAGGATTCGTCACAGAATTCTCAGTAATCCCTTTCTTAGCAATCAAATTAGTAGACTTTGTATGGTTTAAGAGTTTTGGGTCACCTCAAGACAACCCACACCGCTTTTTTTCTCTTTGAACATTCCTGTGATTTTCGAACCGTGAGCAGATCTGGGATGAAGTGTTTTTAGAATTCAATTCCCACAGGTCAGAGAAATCCTGAGACTTTTTGTAACCTAACCAGAGGAAACTCATGGACCACGCAAAAAATATTTTTGATAGGAGTGATGAAGATTCCTCTGGACTCCGACAAGATTTCTGAGTCACCAATACATTCGGCTATTCATTACACACAACTAAGGAACGCAATCGTCTTCCACCTGGATTACGGAACATTCCTAGACAACGGTCAGAAATTTTGTGTCGCATAAGAAAGCATGTTAATTTCAAAGTGCATCTTCTCCGTGGGTATTTCACATACAAGCTTAAGGCACGGTTTGTCCAAAAGCTATTGCTATGGTCTACAATTGTTATAATTTGGAATTCTGAAAACCTGAGTTGAACGGCTGTAGGGCTCATTTAAACCCAAAAACCATGAAATTTTGACTTCAACGGCTCAGAAAACAAAAACTAAGACTTAAATTAAAAATCCGAATTATAATAATACAAGAGGAGACTTTAAGCTTTAAAACTAACTAAGGCACATGCCACTAAGTTTTAAACTGAAGGAGAAGATACAGTTTGAAGTCAAGCAAAATAAGTACAGGGTATTCCATAAGTAATCCATAATTGCTAAGCAACTCTCGTTTGAAATACTGTTATCCCCCAGAGATGATCGAGAGCCTTAACTAACCTTATAAATGTATTCGGCCTTAGAAAAGCCACATTTCCAACCGTAGCAATGTCTAAGCGCTACAAGTACCAGTACACATGACTAATGGTAAGTATGAAAGCTATGAAAGTTAAATAATTCAATATGCAACGAGTAAATCTAGTTCTTTCAGCTTCAAACAGCCAAGGATTTCTGACAAGACAACGCAGGGAGTCTCGGCTTGGATATTTCCAGTGTAGATTTAGATTTTGATAACAACGTGGAATAGTATTGACAGGCTGAGGACAACCGAAGGGAGCCACACGGTGTACTCGAAACACAAAGTCTGGACTTTCCGCATTCGAGGTGAGGTTCCACTCCTAACACATTTACACAGGCTTTCATATGAACATTATACTGAGTGGGCAACCTCGATTAGAACAGTTAACATGGGAGCTTAAGGAGGTTTGTTCTAATCGAGGTGGCCCACTCTGTATATTTAAGTAGTTTGTACTTTTTTTTACTAAACTTACCCAAAGCTTGGATCCGCACACCCGTGTTATTTGGCATATTAATATGATTGATGACAGTTTGGTATAAACTCGAAAATACATTCAAGGTAAGCATCAGTTAGAATTGTCAAGATTCCAACAGGAAGTTCATCGATTTGAAGATGCGCTGTATTTGTAAGTACTTAAAGTGTGTGTCAAACGGCGAACTGCAAAGGCTGCAATGAATAGAAGTGGCTGGGGTGACGTGCGACACAGAGTATTTTTATAACAGGAATTAATTAACAATAAGTGAGATTTTCGTTACAGAACAGAGAAGGAATGCCTCAAGTTACTTGAATTAGGAACTGTTCACCTTCACTGTGATTAACTGCATTTCCCAGTTTACATTCTTCTCACATTTATTACAAATCATTTGCCTATAGTTTTAATATGAGTTTAGTGGAGACTGAGGAACCGCTATAAATCATTCATAAATCAGCAGTCAAGAATTAAGGACTAACGGCATAATAATGCGTCATCATGTGTGCATGAGTTTCATTTAAATAAATCGTGGGTTTTAAATGGGCATGGCCACTTGAATTCATAAACTTTAAACACCAAGAATGGATGAATCGGTGTCATGAATACATTTATGAAATAACTGCACCTCTAAGTGTCCAATAGCTGTCAAGTAAGATAAAGGAAACAAAAAGTATCTACAGATGTATGGATCATTGACCTTGGACGTACACCCAGACTTGTCAATGAAGCGGTCGTCCGACTCCTCAGATCCCAATGATTCCCGTAGTCCTTCAACTTGTCCTCGTAAGTCCGGAAACAAGCACGCAAAGTCATCTGCTTCCAAGAAAGCCAAGACCTCCAGAACAAATGACTCTTCCACAAGAAAAACAAAGGGAAATGACTCTTCCACAAAGAAGAAACGAAGGATGGTGGATACACGTGAAGTGGAGAGCCCTCTAACAAAGTGGTCCACTCTTTGCTCCGGCGTACAAACGTCTCCCATCGGATATCCACTTAAGGTACAATGGGAAAGTCTAGAAACGTTCCAAAGATGCAGAGGAAATCGGAGCCCCAAGGAGAAGCAGAAGGCCAAGCGACTGAAAGAACTGGAGGCAGAGACCAAGTGTTTGGTGATTGGGAAGAAGGTCTCGTCGAAGCGACCCCGGCGTCTCATCACCACCTGCTGCTGTCACCGTCTCATCATCCACCCCAACGACGACAACATCGCCACGACCCTCGTGACATCCTCCTCCTCCTCCTTCATGAGCCACTCCCCCACTCCATCATCATCTCTGTTGGCACCCACTTCCACCTTTGGCGTCTGCGGCATCTCCTCCCCCTGTTCTTTAGTTCTGACACCACCACTCCCACCACACAACGTCGTCGTCGTCGTCGTGGCACTCCCCACAACAACAACACTCCCACTCCTTTTGCTGGACGTCGTCGTCGTCACCTTCTTCTTATCCACTCCTCCTCCCCTTTCTCCTGACGCGTCGTCCCGCGCTGATGACACAATAACCACACTACTCGCCGCCCCACCTCCCACTACCACTTGATCCTCCCCCTCCCCTATTGCCGCTGGCGCCGCTGCAGTGACCTCCACCTGCTGCTGAGACGGACACTCAAAGTGAACGCAGTGGAACACCTAAACACACACACACAACAATCATCAGCATCACTTAATCTCCTCCCCCTACACACTGACCTCATTGGCGGTGTTATCGGTCCCCACGATCCTGACATAGACAACCGGCGTTGGATTAAACTGAATGACCTGCCACGACTTGCACTTGTCCCTGGACCGGTTTGCGACCATTTCCCAGTTGCGTTGGTTGGTGGAGACCTCGATGTCGTACGAGTAGCTCCGGTCGTCGCAGTCCCATAGCAGCAGCCGCATCGACGACACCACGTACGGCTGCGCCAACTGAACCACAATCGCTCCAATGCCCAACTGGTGACACGTGTACCCGTTGTCCCAGTCGTACTCACGCGTTTCTCCTACATCAATTATCATGTATCCGGCACTTAATCAAACACGCACACACAGAGATTCAACTAACCGTTAACCGGTAAGTGGATAAGTGTGGAGATGTTTAAGTAGCAGGGGCGGCGGTTGGGGAGTCCATTTGAATGGTCGGTGGTGCTCCGTCAGGTGGAGAGAAGTACGGACCTTGAGAGATGATCACCTGTGGAGGTTGTCCCCCTTGCGTGGGGTCGGTTTGGTAAGGTCTGCAGCAGATGATAAGCAGGAGGATAAGGTGGGGAAGAGTGTCGATGAGTGCGCAGGCCTATAGAAATACACATTAGGAGGGAGGAGCGTGTTGGGTGTGGTTGAGTGTTTACCGCGGTTAGGCGAAGGAAAGGCTGAAGACGCCATGTGAGTTTACAAAGAGGAAGACTCCGGCGACCAACGTCATGAACGACAGGAAAACCTGGCACAACCCATCCTGCAGAACAGAAAGGGCGTGGCTTAAGTGCCTGGATGTTATTGAAAGGGGAGGAATTACGAAAATGGAGGATTGGTGCCCGTGTCGCAGCAGCAGAGCGTGTTGAATAGGGCGACGATGAAGATGAGCCAACAGTAGAAAAAGAACAAAGTGGGCGACGGCTAAGCTTCCAAGGACAGCGAAGATAAAGACCAGCCCCTGAAAAGGGGCAGGAGTGAGTGGGGGTGGTGGGAGGAGTTACCACTGAAGACTTTGATGATCTGCGCTCCGGTTATGCAGGCGATGCGCTGCTGTTCGGTTTCGCTGAGGAAGTACGGGGTTTGGGGGTCGCGGCGCTGGCAGACGAGGCCAGTTTGTTAAGCTTGGGTTTTATTTCATCTGGACGTCGGGATCGGAACAATTTAAGTCAAAGACTTTGAGTAGTTAGAATTTAGTGAGGCTGAAGGGTTGCGTATTATTGAGCAGGTTGCGCGGTGAATACTTCGGCTTCAGGTTCGGTGTTTTTAGCAGGGGCGGCTGCAGCAGCGTCGTAGGTGGGGGAAGGATAAGCCATCGGTTCCTGATAGGGCTGCGTAGCGTAGTAGCTCGGGGCTGGCTGGACCATCACCAGTTGCTGATGATTCAACGGGGCTTGCTTATCCGGTTTATTACTCAGGACAATCAAGACGATAAGCAGGATAAAGAACCCCGAGGAGAACAAAGCCAACGCCTGCAAGCCACACATACAAGATAAGCACACACACTCCCCTAAGTATCAAGTCTCGTGTTACCCCAGCAGACAGGATGTGGTCGAATTCAACTTCTTTCTTGATTTCACTGTCCGTGACTTTAAAGGGTTTGAATAGCGTATCTCCGTCCTCTACGGTGTCGTTGCAGACCTTTGCGTTCGACGCCTTAATCATTTTCCGAGCCAAAGGGACGCTTTTAACGGCTTCGTCGGTGAGAAAGACTCCTACACAGAAACTTATCACCGCGAGGACAATCTGCACTGCTACGTCCTACAAATGATGAGGTTATTAGAGTGGGCGTGGTTTATGGAGGGGAGGAGCTTACGATAGGCCAGATGGATGCGCACTTGTTTAGGGGATGGAGGAAGGAGGCGACGAGGAGCGCGATGATGTCCGTGACGACAAGAATGATGAAAGGAACGTAGAGGATGAAGAGTTCTGCGATGAAGGACCCCACCCTTAAACCAAAACCGTCAAATTCGGATCCCTCAGCGTCGCATTTTCGCTCGTAATGGGGTAAGACGATGGACCCGACGTGGCCGCGTCCCACGTGTAGTACGGCGATGCCCATTGCCTGAGGAAAAGGGGAGGAGTAAGTGAAGAAGGGAGGAGGGGCGAAGTGGACTTACGATTGTGAGGATCCTTATGATGAAGGAAATGATGAGAAGGACTTTCTTTGTTCTGTTTTGGGCTGCGTAGTCTTGTGGTGGGCGTGGTTGGGTTGGAAGAGAAAAAGGGTAGTGGTTGGGGTTCGAAGGGGTGCTGGAGGGTGTAGGAAGGGATTTCTGGGGGGTGGGGGTAGTAGTTTCGTCCATTTCTGGCTCTTTGGGTTTGTCCTGCGGGTCCTGGTTTCATTGTGAGGCTTGTTGTGTGTTTTGGGTTGTTTGGGTGGGAGGAGTTGCGTGGTAACGAAGGGGATGAGCTTAAAGGGGTGTTTCTGAGTGAAGAAGAGGTCGTTTAGGGTTTTATTTCATTTTAGACTGTCCGAAAGATCAGGAATTAGTCAGTGTTGGACGCGTTGGGGGTTGTTGGGTCCACCGTAAGTCTGGAAGGTCACCATAGGTATTTGAGGTGGAGTAGGCCATAGTCTCCTGTTGCTCCTGGTTAGCGTAGTATCTGGGGGGTTGGGTGGGATAGACTTGGGGCCCCCACTGCCGCTGCTGTCGAAGGTCTTCCTTATCCGGTCTAGTCAGGACAATCAACACAAGGACAATGAGGAAGGAGAGTCCGCAGATAATAGCTAAGGCCTAGAGGGCCACACAAGATAAGCATGGGACACTTATGAGCTTATCTGTCTCTACTCGCCCCTCCGGAAAGTATCCACGCGTATCCAATGTTCTTCTTGAGTTGGGCGTCGGAGGGGAGTGGCTTGCGGGGGGTGGTGGACGTCCAGCCAGAAGTGTTGTTGCATTCCTTTGTGTAGAAGTCCCTTCCGTTCTGTAGTCTCGTGTCCGCCAACACGAAGAGGAGTATCCCCGCCGCCCCACTCAGCAGAAGGAAGACCACCTGCATCGCTGCGTCCTTTTGTGGAGGTCAGAGGTTAAGAGAGACGCCAGTGGTTGGGACTTTAGGGCTTACGAGAGGCCACCAGGTGACGTAGATCTTGAAAAGTGGAGACAGGCGGAGGCGATGAAGTTGACCTGCTGGAGGAAGATGAGGATCCCCGCGACGCAGTAGAAAGGAAGGGTATCGTCTGTTTTTTGAGGTTCTTTGCGTCTCTGGAGGCATTTGTCTTGCGGGTAGAGTGCGGGGAGGGCATGGCCTTGCCTGGCTACGGAGGTGAAGGTCTGAGACATCAACTGCAAGGGGAGGAGTCAAGTAAATGAGGGAGGAGTGAGTAGGGGAGGTTACCCAAAGGAAAACTCTCAAGGCGAAAGCTACGAAGAGTAATTTCATCTTTCTCCTGTTGGATCCGTTGGGATGGAAGTTTGGTGGGCGTGGTTGATGGGAAGTTACACGTGTGGAATGCTGAGAAAGGTTGGGACCGGCGGGGGTGGTCGAGGGGAAGAGTCCCATCCGCGGTGGGTCGGAGGAGTCAGACATGTCTGCTGCTGCGTCGCTGGTGGGTTTCTGTGTTGCTGGAGTTTTGTTATGCGGGAGATTCCTGGTTTTGTGTGAGTGGAAATCCACGGCAACGGGTCATCAGGTCATCATCTGCTGGAGAGGTCAAGGGGTGTCCATCCGCCACTTAAGGAAACTCTCTTCTTTTGTGGTAGGGATGAAATGCTTAAGGGAACGAGTCATCAAGCATCACAGGTTTTTATTCGGATGAATAGAGAGATTAAGACGAAGAATTTAGTGAAAAAGCTGACGTGGTTAGTATTGGAGAGGTTGAGCAGGGCCGGCGCTGGGATACCCGGTAGTTGGGTAGGCCGTAGGCTCCTGGGAAGCAGGGGCGGCAGGGTAGTATGCTGGGGCAGATTGGACAGTCAGTTGTATTTGCTGAGGGATGATGAGGTCTTCAGGTTTGCCAAAGACAATCAACGCGATGAGGAGCAGGAAGCACAGCCCGCACAGGATTGACAGGACCTGGAGTTTAACACGAGATGTACAAAGGAGGCTTAAGCTTCATCTGCGTCTCCACTTACCCCAGCGGAGAGGATAAAATCGTATCCGAGAGCGGGTGGCGGTGCGACACAAAGTAGAGCATAGGGACCCTGGAGTGCTTTTGTCCGTCGGGGACGCTGTGGGTGGGGAGGAGGAGGTGGAGAACCCTCCATCAAATATTCATGTCTAAAGACACTCCACCAAGTTTCTAAATTTTCCTGTCCCATTTGCCTCAAGACGACTCAAAAAACGACCAAACATTCTGTGATGAATATTCATAGATTATAGATTCAATGTGTACTTGAGTGTTTTTTATAGATATAACCCTTATAATATTCTATGCGCAATCAAACATAAGAAGGAAGTGGTACACGTAACAGCTGATTATTTCTTCCGTGAGGGTTGTGTGGGTGTGGTGGGGAGCTTGAAGCCAAGGTTGGGCAGAAGACCCTGAAGTTCTTTACATGGCTCCAACAAGGACAGTTGTGAAGGGCGTGGATCATGAACTAATCGAGAATGCAGGGCCGGCGAAGACGATGAGAGAAGGGGTGTCCAGTTGGCTGTGACTGTTTTACTGTTTTGGGTTGGAAATCAGCGTGATCGTTCAAGCTGTATCCTTTGACATTAATGAATAAATAAAATAAATTAATAAAATAAAGTTGGCAAGTTTTGAACACACAAATAATATAGTTTGATTCTTTATTAATGCCACACAGGTGGGAATGAGTATTAAGTTCTGCTTATTGAGGGTTGTGTGGGTGCGGTGGGGAGCTTGAAGCCAAATTAGGGCAGGAGACCCTGAAGTTCCTTACGAGAGTCCAACAGGGGCAGTTGTAAAGGGCGTGGACAATGAATTACTCGAGAATGGAGAGCCGGCGAAGAGGATAAGGAAAGGAAAGGGGAGTCCAGGATGGCAAGTTTTGAAGTCTGTGTGACTGAATCGAGTGCTACTGAACCACGCTGGATACATAATGTGGTTTGATTCTTTATTAATGCCACACAGGTGCAAATGAGTGTTAAGTTCTACTTAATCTTAAAGTGACACCAGGGGTCAAAGCGTCCAGGGGGCTTTTCCTCCTTCTCGGTATTCTTAATTTTAACTGAGCGGACTTTAAATGGATAATAAAACTATGCACAAAATGTAGAATTATTATTAATTTTATATTAAACCCAAAGTAAAGATGCAAAGCAAAATATATAATCAATCAATTCATTTGATACCTTCATTCTCACAAATATATAATCCGTCATTTCTATTCGAACTGAAGCGCCAGGATATTGAAGTGAAAGCTGGAGGCTTAATTGAACTTACTTATTACTTTACCCATAATTTTGTAATATAAACAATTCCGAAGTACAACAGCAGCCTTAAACTAAGATTTTGTTGGAATTCTCGTAGTTTAAACGATTTTTTAAAACGTTTATCATATCCTAAAGATTGAATATAGACTGCCCAATTTACCTATTCCTTCGAATATTATTAGGTTATAAATTAAAAGCATTGGAATTCTTCATTTTATTGGCCGGAATTAAATACATTAGCCGAAAGTAAACCTTTGTTGAATATTTGTTAACACGGCCTTCAAACCAATTTCAACCAGCCGAACGGCAACAATCGCAATAACAATTTAACCATTTGTTAATTTTAATTGTGTGTAGTAATAGTTTTTTTGCGACTCATATTTGTGAATGAACAGCTATTCATGCAATCCATTCAGTTAACTGTAAATTAATACAAAACCTTTATTGACAATACTCAGTTCGTTGTTTTCAATTCAAAACATTCAATACAATCAAAACTTTAGATCACAATGAGTGGTTATTCTATAAATGCCGTACTCTTTATCTTAAATCCATATCAATGTCGGCAATATCCTTTTACTAATACTCGTCTTGTGTGGAAAATTTCAAACAATCGCTCACTCGTTAAATACGAACAGAATGAAAAAACTCACTTCATTAATAAAACCATAACTATAAATCTTGGCCTCAAATCTGGAAACAAAAACAATTTTATTACTCCTCCCTATATAAAAGCAGATCTGACTCCAATCAAAATTATTCTCTCCAGCTCCTGAGAACCCAACACAACCTAAGAATGGCTTTCTCACTTAAACTCCAAATATTCATGATGCTTATCGTGATCTTCGCATTATTCTTCTACTCGGTCCAAGCCGGTAAACATCACAAAACAAATATCCTTTCGTAATAAACTTCTCCTTATAATTCTTATTTAATTTACAGATTGTCTCCCAGCATCCTGCGTTTCCATGGGCTGTTGCAGTGGCGATTGCCAGAAATGGTGTAAGAAAAGCTTAAACTAAACTTAATTTCTTATGTGACTGGAGTGATGATTGTCAGAAATTATTTCAGGTCGAATGTGCGAAGTAAAACACCACTGCTAATTAACGCGGACGAAATTTGACTAATTAAAATGATTTGTCACTTTGCTTCTCTGTCATACCTTAATTGTTTTTGATGTGTCCTAATCAGAATTCCCTGAAATAAAATTTTTGATTCTGCAGTAATAGATGAGTTTGTAATATTTTCTGACCCCCGAATTACATTCGTTGCGTTTTATGCTCCTCGAAAGCCAAACTCATGCATCATAATCTTTGATCTGTTTGCCAGCATCTCTCTTAGGTTCCCCGAGGGTAAGTGGAACCCACGATTAATTAATCCTGACAGTATTAGTGCGCCTTCCTGCCCTGAATAGATTAAATACTTTAAGGACCAAATCAACTAGTCAACACCGTTTCTTCCACCTTCTCCGCCAATCGCAGCCGAAACACCCGTGGCTGAAAAATGGGTGCCTTACTTTTGCTTTTCTATGACAAGGAAAAAGTGTACGTAAATAACACTTGGGAAAATTACAAGTATACAAAAATTAAAGCAAAACAAATATGGATTTTAATTGTATGGTAGTTCAGTAAAATCTGTGTTCACTAATGACGTGAGTGCAACTAAAATAGTTTAACTGTGGATGGATGAGCTTTAGTTATCAAATTTAAGTAACTTTGTTAAACATTTGGTTAGCTTGATTCCTGTGGACGTTTGTTGAATTTGTTAACAAGGTGAATAATAAATATTTAATTACTTTTTCAAGTATGCGAAGGTTTTTCTCAGACGTTAATTAATAATATTGTAAATCACTGTCTTTTGTGCACATTAAAAAGCTCTTTGATATGGGAACCTCTTACCTGAATAGTTAACTAGTTAATCGTAAATCGTTTGATAGATTGATTGGTGGCCTTTATTAAAGTGTTATTGCTCAATTAGTACAATCGACTAGTCTTCCTTGAGTAACACAAAAAGAATAAATTTTAGAAAACATTATATAAGAATTAAGTCGTAAATACGTCATCACGCTTCTCTAATATATAGTCGCAAAATCTTCTTCTCAAAATATCTTTTTGTTTCAGATTTCTAATTGTAGAAGGAAGCGAATTCCACAATTTACTTCAATAATACACTGCTGATTTTTCAAATAACTTACTCTTATGAACAATTCACACCTCACAAGAAAATTCATGTCTAGTGCCTTCTTTTAAATTATCTTTCACAACTGAGTCAGATATTTCTTTTAAAACACATTCTCCAATAAAACATTTATAAACAAAAAAACATGAGTAGTATCTTAACCTCTCATCAATTTTAAATGCATTACATTTCTGTAACAGATCATAATAATTCATATGATTAAAAAAGTTAAAACATTCAAATGCTGGACATCGTCCTGTTATAGAATCAACATTAGTTTTCCAGTACGATTTGGAATAAAATTTCGCAGATTTTGGATGAACGTAACACACAAGTAGACCATGCAACATGTTTAGTAAACACTATAAATCTGCGATTCTAGATTGACCTCAAACGTTTAAACAATAATCAGTTTTGGAGAAAACATAAGGATTGAGTAGAATCGTAAAACTATTAACAGTTATCTGAAATTGATAATCTTGTGTCCTCAACTATTTATGCTATACAATGTGTCAGCAACTGGATGGGTTTCAACTTCATGGAACTAACTGAAGACAAGACTACTTTCCTCATTGTTGCAAGGCCTCATTGTCTTGAGAAACTGAAGGATCTTGTGATTGAAATTAATGGAAAACCACTGACACGTGTAACATCGACCAAAATTTTGGGTATTCTGATTGATGAAAACCTTTCTTGGAAACCACAATTGACCAGTGTTCTGAAGAAATGTCGTGGTCTTCTTTGGACCTTATTCCCTATGAAACATATGCTTGGCATTAGTTCTAAAGTTGTTCTTTGTAACTCTCTAATTTTTCTGTTCTGCAATATGCAAATGTCGTATGGTGGTCTAAGTGGAATTTTAAGGATATTGATTCAATTATTAAACAATGTGCTCGGTTTGTGTTTAATCTAAGGAGGCATGATAGTGTAAGAAACCTTGTATGTCATGATTTAAAATGGTTATATTCTTCTTTCCAATATGAATTTGAGTACTTAAAACTATGTTATTTATCAAGAAATAATTTGTGTCCTGAATACTTTTTATGTTCCAAT